>CAJQUW010004402.1:0-51814 GCA_907163375.1 Prostheceraeus crozeri | reverse complement strand
TATTGGTAATATAGATAAGACTAAACGATGTCATTAGTTGAGAGGCCTTTCGCCGATTCTTTTCGGGCAACACTTCGGAACGCGTACAATAAAAGAAAAATCGAGTCATTATATACAGTTAAAATGAAAGAAAGGACGGAGTTGAAGTCACTGCCACGGAAGAGCGAGCGTTAATACAGTTTGCTTCTGGACACATAAAACCGGCCGCAATGATGCTATCATTGTCGCTTCGAGAAATGGTAGCAACATTGGGTGGCGAGCGCGAAACCAGCTGCTTAAAGTAGGAGATCTTCTCGTTGGCGCGATCGAACGATGTACACGTCATCGTGTGACGCGTGACCGCGCTTGTCGGTTGCTGCTGAAGATCGCCTGCACTTGTCCTTCATCAGCCATTGTGGAAGGTGTTCATCAGCTCGCTTGGCCAACCACCTCTCCGTGCGTCCGATGTAACTGTCACCACAGTTACATGTGAATTGGTAAACGATGTCGGAGGCACAGGTCGGCGGCAGCGGATCCTTGAGGGGGCGAGCTGGAATCTTGGTGGTGGAGAAGACGATCTTCGGCTCGATGGCATAGAACGCCAGAGCTGTTGCAGCACGCACTCTCATTCTCACTTCGCTTGAGAACTGTTCTCACAAATACGGAACCATCAGGTAAGCTGGCTTCTTTTCAGGTCCAGTAACAGCTTCTCTTTGCCTTTGCAGGCTGTACTTTTCGATGAATGAGGATGGATAGCCATTATCGCGTAAAGTTTCAAAGAGAAACTTTATTTCAGCATTGAGATGCTCGGAGCTGCAGATCCGTCTCGCACGATCGAAAAGATTTTTTACTAAATTTCTTTTGTAAGAAGTAGGAACAAAGCTAAAGAAATGAAGGTAAAGACCTGTCCACGTCGGTTTTCTATGAATACAGGTCGATAAAGAATTTTGAACTTTACTTTTATTGGACATTCTTGTAGAACTTTTTCTGAATCTTTTCTATGTTGCATTGTAGGATTTCTTGATAGGATAATTTTGAATTCTGTATATAATCGTTAATGCATGATATATCTTTTAGGAGTAAATAATTCTCTTGATAAAGCCTACGGCGAAAATTTGGGAGAACTACCTAGTTTATTTGCGGAAGAAGGGATAATAGGCCAAAAATTAATTGATTTTAATTTCAAAAACATAACTTGATCCGCAATGGCCAAAATTTTGAACAAAATTGGAAGTCACATTTCGACTTATTGGAGAGAAAGCGCTCGCAGCGGATGTACATCTTGAGACGCATGAAATCGCATACAATCCCAGAGCAACTCATTTTGAACTACAATGTGCTGATTTGTTCCCTTATCGAGTACGCTTGTCCAGCTTTCATCGGTCAGTCGAAGGGAGATTTCTCAAGGTTGTAGGTTATTTAGAATCGTTGCTACAAAATCAAAAACTGTGCGCGAGTGTTTGACTTTGCTCAAAGAACATCTGCTGCTTTGAAATTGCTTGACCAAAAGAGTCTACCGAAACTTTCATAAGGTATTTATTGTCTCCAAGAAACATACCCAGTGGTCGAATCTCCGCACCTTATTGTAGAACTTCAAAACGCCGAAACTCTTTCTTTCCAAAGGTGTCTATTTCAAAATCATCCACTTATCATGATTAATTGTAAGATGACATGACTGATCAGTGTTCAACTCTAATTTGGTAATCAGTAACTTCTTTACTTGCTTCTATGAAATTGATATGTAACGTCTGATTCCCATTTGTGATTCAATTCAATATATTCATCTCTCTCTTTCTCTCTCTCTTCTCTCTCTCTTCTCTCTCTCTATCTCTCTCTCTATCTCTCTCTCTCTCTCTGTGTGTGTGTGTGTGTCGCATCATATCTAGCCTTAATACGCAAACAATTATGACAAGCGTATTCTGTACACGACGGAAGATGATATCAACCACCTATTTCACTGCAGATGGGAAACGAGATAATTATTCACGTTGTCACCTAACTTAATACAGAAAATGAGTTAACCAAGTATAGTAATTATCAAAGTGCAGATCGTGCTAACAATTAAAAAAAGAAAGGGAAGGGTAATAAATTCTGAAAGATTAACTGCTGAAAATGATTAGTGAAGTACGACTATAGAAATTGTAACAAAAGAAAAAAATTGAATGAATGAATAAATTAATTAAAAAATAATTTTAAAAAGCCGTTAAAATATACAGCACAAATGAAAATTATTAGGTATAAATCAAAATAGATAAATGAATAAAACAAATAGTCACAAGAAACTAGTGTAAAATAAATCAGTAGACTGCAACAAAAAAATGAGTGCAAACGAATAATGTAATACATACTGAAAATAAAATGAAATAAGTCCTTAAAAGGACTGGTTTTGCGTTCCCTGTACCAGTTAGGAATTCATCAGCAGGAGGTAGGATTCGTGTTTCGGCCCCAATTCCTGAACACTCAAACCCACCTGAACGGGGCCCTGCACAGTAAAACTCTACAGCTTCCACAACGTCAAAAGTCGGGTTAGTCACAATCGGCAAAAAAAGAAAATCTGATTTTTCGGTTAGCAGAAAACTGAACCTAGAAAACTGTCTAGCTGAATACAACCCAAATTTCAAAAGTAGCTCTTTATGCCTATGCAAACATCTTTCTGCATTATTGATTAAAGAATCCTGATTATAACCTCTAGCTACTAATAATCTAAAGGTCGAAGAAGCTTCTTTCACGAAATCATCAAGGGATGAACAAATTCGACCATATCTTATAAGTTGTCCGTTAAATACTTGGCTACCCATCTTGTACGGGATTGTATTTTCTGGGAATGTTAGGAATGCAACAGAACCTTGAACTGAGTCTCCACATCATTATTTACCAACATTATCAGCACCATCGCTGAATATTTTTTGCTGATCGCTGATTTTTCAGTTGTTGCAAAATTTTTGACGTTCTTTCTATGGCGTGTTTCGCATCGTTTAAAAAAAGCATCCATTAAATATACGTATTTCAAATATAATAGTAAGTAAATTCTTCCATCTTATCCAGCCATCATTTTCTAAAATGCCGTTGACTTACTTTCCCTACGCAGGTTGGTTAACCGTTGTTAGATGCAGTCTATGCCATAGAGTCAGGAATAGTTTGATTTGTGTTATAATGTGAGACTTGCACTTATTCCACCTAAATTCGCTGAAATTCAATCGATTCTCATGTCACCCAATCGTGTCGCACATCAACGTACCATGCATCATTCAAGAGCTTGTATCCTCAGCTTTCAAATGAGCTATGATAGACTTGCATCCGTTATTGTCTTTGCTGAGCAGTGCTCAAACTATGACAATCGCTCAATTTACAAATTCGCAATTTTTTGAATAGAAGACATGTGAGTATGATAATTTTTGAGGTGCGGTGAATATTTTCCGAGCTCTCTTTTGATATACTGGTCATCAATATCGGTGAACTAGGAAAAATTAGTGACATCGTGAAGATATTACAAAATCATGACTCCTTTGGTTGAAAATGTTGTATTCTCACTTTTTCATCAAAATGTTTATGTTTGGTATCTTCAGAATCCTTGCGTTGCAAGGAATGCGAATTTCTAGGTTTTCTTCGAGCAAGTTTAATAACTCTTTTTCAAACGTCTTGAACTTTGTTCTCATTACCGGTAAAGTCCACAAACACAAAGCAAGGTGAACGAAGGTTAACTCAAGACAATTAGCGAAGGCATGTCTTTGTTCTCTCACAGTGACTGCAGATTATTTACCTTGTATGTCAGTGCACCTTAGTGGTTATAAGAAAAATGTTGAAGAAGTTTGAAAAAGAATCATTGAACATGTTTGAATTAAACCTAAATAAAAAAGGAATTTTACATGAAGATGGTCTGTGGATGCTGACTAAAACAAATTTTGTGTTTAAATTTGCAAAGATTGTGTCGCTTTCCGGATTGTATTTTAGACTTTTTGATATCATCGGTATATATTATTGCGATTTTCGGGATTGATATTATCATGAATTTCCATTATATACTAGCTATCCATAACACTATTATAAAAATCCATGACTTTTGTTTTGCCCCGAAGAAAAGTGCAAAACTTTAGTACTACCTCAAAAATCCATGACATTCGTCAAAGTTATTGACAAGGGAGTAGAATTGAATCATGCGTGCTTTTCTGCTTTCCATGTATACAAGTGGATCCAGTATTTACCATCTGATTGCTCTAATGTGTGTTCTGAACTCAGTTAATTTTGTTGTCAAGAGGGGCTTTTATAGAATAATCATCAAAAAAGGACCATGAAGCCGTGTGGCTTCAGGTCAATTAGAAGTTCAGATTTTTTCAAACATACGAGTACAGTGTCCTCAAAATCGATGAAAATGTGATTTATTTCAGCATCAGCAAGCATCTACTTCATGATCCAAACATTTTACACCTTCTTCCACTTCCATTTCAACAATAATATTAATCATTGTGAAAATATAACGTTTATCTCATTGATCTACCAGGAAGTTTTCGTTGAAAAATCTATAGTAATAAATATACCAATTTCGCAAGCAGTTTCAGTACACGCCGTCAACCATAATGTGACGAATATCATGCATTATTGGAATGTACATAAATCTGATTGTACTCCGAAAGAAATCGTGTCTGGCATCAACACAACAAGTGCGTAGGAAATTCGGCTCGTGAAATTATTTGATAGATCCCTTGGACTAAAGCCCCCGGGATTCACCAAACAATTTCCCTCTCTATATCCCAGAGAATCGTATAGCCATCCTCTATCCGCTATAAAGTATGCCAGATTATTAGGACCACAGATATCCGCGATAGAATCCCTCTCTATCGAGATTTTCCCTGGGAACAAATTTTATCAGATATAAAAGGGATTCTGAAATCCGATTCTACAACTGTGTAATAATCTGGTATATACCCTCGAGTCGTCGGCTCTCGGGATTTGAAAACATAAAACCCGGAAAACCACTATAGATTATTTACTGCATAATTATAACGTTCTAACATCATATCAAATAATCACATGTATAAGTGCTTAACATCAAAGCATTCCTGATTCTTTCAACATGATTTCATTTATGAGAATAAAACATTTTCAGTCAAAAGATTCATGATTTTGTGATAACTTCGCTTGAATTGGACAACGCAGTTGAATACCGAAGTGTCATTAAGTTTCTGAACTTAAAGAAAGTCCCACCGAATGAAATATTGCAGCGGTTGCAAGATGTTTACGGTGAAGATTCTCCATCACGTGCTACAGTTTACAATTGGGTACGAGAGTTTCGAGGTGGTCGAACTTCATTCTTCAATGACACAACGAAAAGTGAACTTCCAACAGAAATTCCGCAATCGAAACATTAGGTGTGTGCTTCTTTGATCCGTGACAATCGGTGTATTCGAATGGATGATCTTGCCGATGCCCTGGCTATTAGTCACGGAAGTGTCTACAATATCATCAGCTATTTGGGCGTGCGAAAATTGTGCTCACGTTTTGTACCAAAGTTCATCATATCCGAAATGGCAGAGACTCGATTGGCGTGCTGTCGTTCCAACCTGGAACTTTTCGACAGACTTGTATACCGATTCCTCAACAACATCATCACAGAAGATGAAACCACATTAAACCTTCTTATTCCTTTGAGTCGCAGGGAGTCATCAGAATGGCGATTTCCAGAAGAGACTGCTCCAAGAAAACTCCGAACAGGAACATCACACGGTCGCTGTTCAATGTTGTCTATCTTCTGGTGCAGTAAAGGGATTGTCCATCTCGACATTTTGGACAAGTCGCGCACAATGAATGGCTCGTGTTACAAAGACCTTTTAGAGACAATGTCCACAAAACTTTCGAGACGATTTTCGAAGTACTTACTTTAGGACAATGCCCCAATTCATGCTGCTGCGATTGTGAAGGAAACGGTGTCCAGACCATTCAGCATCCTCCGTATTCGCCAGATCTGGCACCATCTGACTTTCGTCTCTTTCGTCATTTGAAGAAAACCTTGCGAGGTCAGAAGTTTGATTCATCTTCCGAAGTGGAGCAGCATGTAAGGCAAGTTTTTGATTCGCTGGACGAGAGCTTTTTCAAGAATGCTTTCGCAGACCTGTTGTTGAAATGGCGAAAATGTGTTGATCAGAATGGATTCTATGTAGATAAGTAATACTAGAATCCAATCTTTATTCAACTTCGTATATAATAATATGTTCTCACATTTCAAGTTTGATTGTATTTTTGTTACCTAGAAATACACATTACATTGGATAGCTACGGTCGTTTTGATATCTTCAATATTTCTTTTTGAGTCTAAATGATTATTGACTGAACCACGTCCATACCAAGTATGTTTCGTTTTGTACTTAATCAGTTGATCAATCAATTGATTTCACGCTAGTGAAACACAAATGTTGCCATTTTTTTTAGCGAAAAATTGAAAACACTCCCATGTAATGGCGATGTTTCTGATTTATAAGATAAATAAAATTACAATGTGTAAACCGCCCGACGTTTCGCCCAGGCGGTTTACACATTGCATTTCATTTATCTCATAAATCAGAAACATTGCTATTACAAGGGAGTGTTTTCAATTTTTCGCTAAAAAGAAAAATGACAACAAAAAGGAATTTCCTTCCGTGCGTACAAGGCAATCAACAAACACGGATGTAGCCTCTCCGCCGTAAATTAAGTAAGGAAGCTGCGTGAATATCATTGTTCATGTTCGGTTACAAGGCGTGATTGCTGAAGGTTGATCCAGTCATCACCAAACTGATGTTGTGTGATCATCTGCAGCAGAAAACTTCGTCATGATGATTGTCAGTTCAGTGAAGAATTGGAAGTAGGCTAGCTGTTTAATTTAATCGTTGTTCTTTTCATCTAGTTTTTTTGGATTTCGAGCTCCTTCGCTTTGCATGTGAATTACACTCTCATCATCAAGTGCAATCACTGCAATGTTGATCATGGTAATAAAGATGTGTAATGGCTTCAAAATCAGACCTTTTTTGTCAATTTCTGATGAATAATTAGAAAGTTATGCTGTATCAAAATTAAGTCACATTTTCTATGCCGCACCCTGTACAAAGAAATGAGAAAATACTTCATTTCATTCACTAGGCGGAGTCTTATTTCTATCCAGTGGAATGGTGATGGATAGTCAAAGGAGAATGGGGAATGGTATATCCTTGAGTTTTATCAAAATATTTTGGATGAAACTAAATCACAAATTACACACGATTGCAGTTTCATAATTTGTTTTCAAACTTTGAAATGCAGGTTTTTCAAAAATAAGCGAGCCTTGACCGAATAAAAATTTCTAAGAGACCTTGACGAAGTTCATGAAAAAAGCGTATATTTTTGCAAATAATCACCTTTACGAGTTGTCAAGGTCACATCGATTTGGCAACTCGAAAAGGGCCATTAATTCTCATCAAGACAACCTTGAAGAATCTTATTCTTTAGCAATAGATAAAGATAGCATCAAGTGCCCATACCGCAACGAAGCAGAAGCCATGAAGCCCATTGGCCATCAACTAATGGCAATGATAATATTCTTGATGTTTGGATATTGATGAAAGACATTGCTACTTCACTACAAATTGACCGATTGTCAATATTTTTTTGCTGGATGACCTTTGACTATTGATTATGAATTAATTGAGCTGTATCCACATTTGAAAAATGGAAACATACCTGAAAAGCTGCCATTTCGTCCAATATCAGGAATCACCAGCAGGCCTAGCTAACATCTCTTAACATCGATTCCACATTAAAGTTGCAGTCATGCCCGGATACATTTGAAATTTGCAGTTAGCAAGTTAGTGAAATTTCGACGGGCATTCATTAATCACACTTCGTGAAAATAATAGTAATGATATAAAGGCGCTTATTGAGAAAGAAAGGAAACCACCCTCGCTATTATAAATATCCAAAACATTCAAAATTTGAAAAATTGCAGGTTTATTACTAACACATAGGCCAATTTGATCTACGCCCTAATTTATAGTCTAAGTAACTTAATAACTAATAAAAGTTTTGTCATCCACATGCAAATATGACATGCTCTCCAAAATTTGTAGAAATATGTGCAATATTCAGCAAGTTGCAGCTGTTTGGATTTCAGCTCATGCTCAAGAGTGATCCGTTATTTCATGAATTAATCTGTAGTATGACATGGCTTCAATCGGTGACCTAAAGTAAATGTTGTTCAACTTGCAAGCAGAAGCAGTTGTGTTCAACTCTCGGAAATTAATACACAAAATTAATAAAATCAACATCTGGTGGTTATAGCTGAACAAATGCACAAAGAACCAACATTGCTGCAACAGAAACTATGCATCGACATATTGAAATCATTGTCGAATGTCGTTTAATAACACTATTGTTTGAGAACAAGAAATTATTCAAATATTCCAATACCTGCTCTGATTTCATAAGGAATGTTAATAAAATACGTTACCGTTTCCCCACAGTAGATCAATCAACATAAGCGGTTTTCAAGGACGAAGCATTCCATGTTATGTCCGAGGTCATTGAAACAACTCAATTGTACAACTCTACGCCTCACACCAGAAGGAGTCTAACTTGAAAACAATTTCGGCTGATTCAATTAAAAGATTAAACATGACGTGGCAATATTGAAGGAAAAATATTAAAAAGAGTTCCAATACATGACACGTAGCAATGATCTGAGAATACCAGCTATGCAGTTCAACATTCTTTGGATTTGAAAGTCATTTTCATTTTGTGTGGATGTGAAAAGATATCTCTTTTATGTAAACTGCCGGAAAGAAAAACTAACTTTTCAGTCCCACTTGATCAGAAAGCTAACTTTTCCTCCTGCAACTAACTTATCCTGTGTAAGCTCCTGTGTAAAATAGATAGAGAGGAAATATCAACTTTTCCTCCCGCAGCTATGTTGTACAGCCCGAGCGCAACGAGGGATGGACAAATAACTAAGGAGGAAACGTTTATTTCCTCTCGAAAGAATGTAGCTTTTCATTTTGTGATTTATAGATGTCTATTGCTTATTATGAGATTGATGGTTCTATCGCGATATCTATGATTGAACTAATCCTGTGACTATATCGATATCTTTGTAGTCTCTGACTGTATCGACTACCAAGATATCGATATAGTCCCTGGATAAGCTCACTGTACACCACTGTACACCACAGCTGCGGGAGGAAAATTTGATACTTCCTCTCTCAAGAAAATAGCTATTTTCATTATGACTGGCCTAAAACAAGTCAGAATTCTGACTGATGGCGGCCTGCCAGTTGAATTGAGCCGACAGCCGTCCCAGATAGGGTTGTAAATCTCGACTGCTTTCGATCTTTGTATTGAATTAACCACTCTTCCTATCCAGAGACACTTTTAATGAATTTGTACAAACTTAATGTAGGATCAGTTATCGATAATTATGAAACATTTAACTAAATCAATGAAATTTAATTTAATAATTTATGACTAAACTAAATAATTGTTTATTAATTAAACACAGATAATCTTTGAAAAGACAAGAAAAATCTACCTGAAGTTAGAGATAGCACTTCATAACTTCGTTAAGTTCCTCTTGACATCAGGCAGAAGCTAGCTTCCTTTTTACAAGAAGAATACTTGCCCTCAAACACCTTCAAAAAAGCAGAACAAAGGAATGAAATACTAAATGTCTTCTTTTGTCTGGAAGAACGTCTTATGATATTCAGTCAAGTTGAACCGCTTTGGTAGAAAAAAATCATTCAGCTAAGTGAAAGTGCACTTTCTAAAAAACGGCACGAAATTTGACTGGTATGTTGACTTTATAGGCCCTATGTTATAATGGATTTTTGATTATTGGGCAGATTCTTCCTAACATTGGGTCAAATGCATGTCGATGAACATGCAGAGTCATTCAAAATAGCTTCATGGGTATCTCCTAAGCAGGCTTGCCGTGAGTATGGGGATTCTGTGGGGATCCCCATGGGTATGGGTACCCATGGGTATGGGGTGGGTATGGGGATTGAGGCCATCCCCACAGCTCCCATAGGGCTTCTATGGGGATTCTGTGAGGATTCTGAAGATTTTTGACATTCACTAGAAACAGTCGGAACTGACATCATATCACACAATCAACTTCGATGTTGAATTACAAAGTATCACGTAGCCTATTCATCTCACCACTTAAAATGCATGAAATATCAATGATGATCATTTTCACATTAGTAACACACGTTCAATAATTTTGAATGACTTACAATGATAGTTCCAGGGGTGTCACGGACGTCTGAAATGGAAGAATTCTGCAAGTCTCCTTTGCTGCAGAGCCGAATGGAGACTTACAAATATTTGCTCTAATAGTATAAATAGCTGATAAAATTATTTGTGATGTAATTAAGCTTGCGTGATCAATGCGATTAGTCATCATTAACCTATATTTTAAACTAATTGCGATATAGAAGACCTGTTGGGTCCAACCCACAAAGCAAGACATGATAATGTTGAATGATTTTCGTCGGATACATGAACAGTGTGATAAAGATTTCTCACACCAAATCATTCAACTGCAAGCCATCTACTCGCATTGCAGTCAGCAGAGTTATAATGAAAGCTCAGATTTTTCACTGGTTACGACTTGTCAGAACTTTCACTTTCATCTGATGGGAATCCTTAACTGCAGACTTAAGTGTACTTCCATAAATGGTCTATTGTGCTGCATTTCATCACCATACACAAAAATGGGTCAACATGCTCCCAATTCTTGTGCAATAATTCGATGACATGAGTGGTCGAGAATAACAGGATGCTTTTCGTCGAAGTCTTTATTTATAATGGTAGATTAGATTGATTCAAAGCTTTTCCTTCACCACGTGTAGGCCTATATAGTCGATTTCTACTGCGAAACAATTCTAGACTTGAGATGCATAAAGGCCAAACTCGCTTTGACATTTTACTTCTATATCGGCATTAATGGAGATAGAACTATCAATGATTGCTACATTAATTCAATTAACGAATATTAAACGGGAATATTCACACATATGAACATGGCATGATCCACTGAGCAATAAGCGGTGGCTATAACACACATTGGTAGACTGCAAGCATATAATAAAGGTCTACAGAAGAATTTTTGACATGTTACTTTTTTGCGATACAGTGACCATTTTGAAGTACTGGCAAGTAAAACCAAAGAAATAAAGACAATGTCGTCATACTATTAAACAGAAGCATTTCGAGATAGAACTGCGTTTACGGTAAACTACGTTATGGCAGTTTTATGGAAAAAGGAAAAGAGTGTCATGTCTCATGAATCATTAAAGAATTAAGAGCGGAATGAGAAGAATGTACGTAAACTGTACGTGTAAGCTGGCAGCAGACGACAAAAACTTACGAATCAGTAGAGATAGATAAAGAACATGCAACCAACTGATTCAAGCAAATGTAAATTTGTGAGTCAAATACGTGTGCATTGAACGAGCATCTAGTTAAATTTTCGGTACAATAATTTCTACGTGGCAAGTCAGAATCAAGGCTCAAATATGATAGAAAATGTGCTACTACAATTTTAAAGAGCAATAGGCCTATACCGAAGATAGAAAAGAAAAGTCATAAAAGTTACAACACGCAGTCGGTGACTCTCTTCAAGGACTCCCATTCCGCATCTCTGGAGTCAAATACGGCCTTCGGATCGCTGAATGATGTGCCGAAGTTCCACTGAGATGGATATATTGGACATCAAGCATTCCATACGAACAGGAGGAAAATATTAATCAGGAGCCAATCCTGTGGGGGCGTGGGGATACCCACAGGTTTTTCTGTGGGTATGAGGGTGGGGATTCAAACATCAATCCCCACGGCAACCCTGCCTAAAAGGGTGGCATGTCATACATTTTCAGAACGTTTTTGATCTGAGTTACCCATTTATCAATCTCTCCATTTCATTCAATACATTCATATGGGTCAAACAGATATATGTACATGTCTCTATTGAATTCCATTTCAATGACAGAATAGAAATGGAAGTTACAGTACTCACCAAATTAAGTAAAGAATCATAATTCTAATTATCAGCAATATGAAGATAGCTCCCCCTATCCTTTGTTTGCTGAGTACACTGTCCCTTCATGCAGAAGCAAAGTAGTCTTGCAAGTACTGCTCATACAAACCCCCTTGCAATTTCATCGCTTTATACCGTCCTTCTTACATTGCATGTTCGATCTGTGAGTGCTTTTATATCCCTTCGTCACTTTGGTCAAGTCGATCAATTTAAAATCATCCAGAGGTTCATACATCATTTTTGCTCCTCCGAGACTCAAATCAAGGAATATAACATACAACCACGACCTCCGAAGTGAGTTGAAGCCCTAAACTAAAAACTAATTTTCTGTTATTGGACTAGCTGGCCGGAGATATTGAATGTAATCATATTTTTAAATATGAAGTTTGATTTTTGAAATATAGAGACCCTTGACAAAATCGACGATATGAGTAACCTCAACTCGAAGGTTCTTTATTATGTCATTATAACTATCATCATATTGCATAAAAATCATATAAAGTTTCAAAAGATATAATTTTTTTCTGTATAATGGTAAAATCTAGTGGTAAAATGATGCGTCACTTGCGTTGTTACGCACTAGCAATTACGTCACAAGAAAACTTGTCCCCCCCTCACCGCAAAAAGAATTTCTGGCAACGCGCGCGCCTGCAGTGTTGTGCAACACAACTCACACTAGAAAAAAATGCTTTGACCAGTCACTAAAGACGAGCTTTGGTATATCAGTGCTTTTGGCATATCGGCGCTTAGAGCTACAATGAGTTGTCAAAGATTCAAACAAATCAAGAGATTTTTCGTGAGGATGATCGTCAAGGAAGAGACACAAACGGTCCCCTTAGTCCAGTAAAAGATGTTTGGAGCTTACTTGATGGAAAATTGCGAACATTCCATACATCCGATTCAAACTTGACAATCGACGAACAACTAGTCGAGTTTCACGGCCCCAGATTCCGTGTTTACATTCCATCTATGTGTGGGAGCTATTGGATCAAAATCATTTGACTGAACGAAACCAGGATTGAGTATGCTCTTATTGACATTCCATTGGCGATCGGACACCAACAACAGAAGAAAAAGTGCGACTTACTGTTCCGGAAGCAATCACGCTAAAGTTAGTCGCGCTATATCTTGACTGTGGTTACAATAACATGTGTCAATTGGTTCACTATTTCGAGCATGGCCGATAGATTGAGTCAAGGGCGCACTACAATTGTTGTAACTTTGAAGAAGATTCGGAGAAATATTCCTGCAAATGCAAAGTCTATTCGTGGCAGGCCAGGGAAGTCAGTTGTTAATTATTCTTCTGGAAACCAAGTGCTAGTTTCATACTATACTTATTTACTTACTTAGCGTGTCCACATCACACGCGGCCTTGCCAATACTGTGAGCATCGTATTGCCATACTATGATAAGATGACATCACCTATCCTTCTTTTATCAAGCATGCATCCAACTGCAGAAAATGAAGAAAATGGCAAGCCTGAAATTGTGCAATTCTTTAATCGCACCAAAAGTGGCACTGACAATATGGATCACTCAGCGTGACTATGTACCGGTCTGGACGAAAGTGTTGACGTTGGCCAAATGCATTTGTTTTCAATATGGTTCACATTGCACTTGTGAACTCTTGCATCCTTTATTATCAGTCGATTCATGCACAAGATGGCGTAACAAATGCTCGCAATCATAACACATTTCGCTTCAACTTTCTCTTGAACGTTCCCTATCAATTGCTGGAACGGCATATTCGATCAAAACTTCAAGTTAGAGGACTGTCCATGAAAACTCTGCCATCTCTCTCCTGGGTTGCGACCTTTGCTCCTCATCTTCAAATTCTGGGCAAGGCAGTCAAGAACGAAAGCGTTGTGGTCGATGCCGTGAATGTCAACGACAAACGGACAGCAAGACAACTCATAGAGGTGTAGGCCTACTTCATATAGAGTTGTACTTCTTGTTTTTCTTTTATTTCTAATGAGCACTCCACGACCAACGTTATCCATCGACAATGCGATTGACTTTTCGTGTGAAATGTGATCGGTAGCCTAAATACCTGAATGTTTTATTTATATTCATCGAAAAGCCACAAAAGTTTCACAGAAATATAATAGTAGATTAAATTTATCAATTCTTCATCTGGGGTGTCTAACATACCCGAGATGTTGATAACCATAGAAGTGAAATACATCCGTAGAACGGTTAGAACTTTTTTTAGTGGAATATGGCTTTTGGTTACTCTTGATGTCAATGATAACGTGAGGAATTAAGAAATAATAGTCCAGAAATTCATAATAGTATTGAACATCAGTCATTTTATGATAGGATCAAGAAGGCCTCATATTATGGATTCCAAATAATTCATCACATCCACTACATGTAGATTGGATTCTCGAAAATCATAGACATTTTGACAGGAGTCCATTGATAGGTTGCAAAAGTATAACTGCATGGTCAGAAGAATTGAAAAATCAATTTACATCCTGGAATGAGAATAAGATCCAACACAGCTCCATCACCGGTAGGGCTCGGATATGATGTTTAATGCAACATCGAAGAAATCCTCGATGCTGACCTCGAGCATGACATGCTCTGCTAAAGTCGCCCAAAAAGAAATATGTTCGATTCAATGTGGGCCTATATCAAATTGTTCATTGATGAGTGAAGCTGTCACAATATTCTTTCCTGTGAATTCTGTTCAGTGAATATCCATGAGGAAAGTAATCGAATGCAATTACACGTAAATTTACACAATTAATAAAAAGCTTAAATGTAAATGATAATATCAAAATTTCGACATCAGAATTTGGATACCAATTGAAATTATAGAAGCTATGTAAAATGTTCGATTAAGTGTCACTGCTGTTTAATCAGCCCACAAATAACATTTTCGTCACACTGAGAACTCGTTGGAACTCTTTGTAGAATGGCGTTATGCGAGTTTATTTTAAAATTTACAACTTTCTGCACAAGGGACTGGAATTTGTCGAGGAATTGAAGTGTGACTCCTTTTCTACGGACATGAACTGTGCAATGACCTCCTTTGTGAAATCAAGAAGACGAGAAGTAAAACGTCAATACCTATTGTCCTTTTCTGCTAAACTGAAAACAATTGCTTCCACGAAGATTAAAAAGTCAAGTTTCAGTACGAGGAGAGAACAATGCGAGTATAACATAAGCATGGATTTTTGAGGGCAACAATGTAGGACATTGGATCGCCTGAATATTGTGGGTAGAGCAATGCTATGAATACACATGCAGATATACAGAATATGCTGATTGAGATTTCAAAAATGTCTTTCACATACATTGATAGAGAAATCATCATTATGGGATACATTTCTGCCTTCCTTTTTCCACATTGTCCCATAGCTCAATTGCGTACAATATCGATCGATCGATCAAGACAATGATATCGCTCAGAGTACTGAAAAGGACTTTTCAATCGAGTTAAGGCAATGTATTTCTATGTATGCATCTCCATCTGAAAGCCGTTAGATGTCTCATGGACTCCTAGATACCGGTGGCCACTGTTATAGTGACGTCTATCTATGGATATCTTGGTGTCATATTTGTCGGTCTATGGTCTATAGATATCCATGGTCGGTCATACTATGACATTAAGAAGTCTATGGCCATACTAATGCATAATCTTTCTATCCATTGACTAGGAATAGACATACAGATTGTTTCATAAAAAATTGAAATGGATAAGCGTAAATTACGTATAGAAAAGCGGTTCCAAATTCAGCAAACTTTATATGTTTAGAAAGCTCATGTTCTGAAATTGCTCCTGCTGTGAAAATTTCATGACTATACTCCAAATATAGCAGTCGATAGACTAAATAGTGTTTCAATCTTTTGCAATTTGTTTGGAATTCATTTCTCATTTTCATCGCTAACCAGAAGCGTGACACATCACTCTCACGCATGCAGAAGGCATAGGCAGACGAGAACAATGCTATGTAATCGGAAGACATCGAATTCCTTCATTTCATTTGTTTTGTATGTCCCAGTAACATGCCAGCTGCTGTGCTCAAAGCTTGCCAGAAAGGCTATCTTAGGGGTCAAGCTGACGCTTTGTTCTGAAGTAGCCGACCAGTTCAGCAGGTTCAAATCTTTCCAGGACAACTGTTTGGAGACGACAGTCTGGAGACAGCAACTCAATTGCATAAAAGACAGGGAGAAATGCGAACCTTAGACTGGACTCATATGTGATTTCGAGGTCATTGGTGAATACCTAACATATATCAAATTACAAGCTTTTCTGGAGGAGCAAAAACTGTATGTAGATTGCAATTCTTATTTAAAATGGAAACCATCTTAGCATGTGGTTTTCAACATCCTTCTACTGTCGACAAGATATTTTCGAATACAAATTGAATCCAAGAAAGGGCTGGAATAGGGTGTGATTCATTTTATGAGTGCTCATCTGCGATATTACTTGGTAAAACACATGTGTGGTATACCTTTTCCATAGCTGTTGTCAAACTTTGCATACCTTATGTCAGTTTTCCATTCACGCAATGTCAATCAAGGAAATAAAAGAATCAATCTGACCACAAGCTGTATTGCAATGTATTCTATCCACAACATTGTTATTTTGATTTCTAATGTCTTTTTGGAAAAATGCACTTTTTACATTTAAATACATTGAATTGAAAATGTCTCTATTAATTTTTCCAAAATACTTGATGTCAATGTGCAGGTATCTATCATTTCTTACCAATGACATCAATGGCTATCTTTGCATGATCACAAATTTTTGTTTTTCTTGAGTATGTAATGCTAACTAACCCCACAATTTTCACATTTCTGTATCATATACTTTTACATAATTTTTATATTTTTACATGCTTTCAAGTGGACAGTTGCTAGCATGGCCTCGTCAAGAAAAGCCCTATTTTCTCTGTCTATCGTCATTGTCCATAAAATAATTGCGAATTTAAATGAGTCCGTAGGCAAATCAAAGCATTTTATGCATGGACCTATTCGTCAGATAGCGTTACAAGTCTTACACAAGAAGGCAACATTTCAGAAAGAATTTATTGTATTCAAAAAGAAGCTGTATCCATAAGTGCAAAAGAAGCACAATTTAACTCAAAATATCTTCGAATTCATGACATCGGCCCTTGCATGTCAGTGAATGTGCGAACCATGCACCGATAGAAGATTTTGCGTGAGTGACAACATGGAAATTATTTTCAATTATACTTTTCAGATAACTAGACGAAGTCTCTGTAAGTGCAATGCCTTGCTGTCGTGTCATTTCGTAGCTTAAACTAATCTTTGAAAATCCAAAGATGAAAGTTGAGGTCTAACTTCACTGTTGAGGCAAAATTTGGAATTTTCAGTGATATTCAAGAACGATAAATATCGCGGAAGAGAGAATACGGAATGGCCATGATTAAAATGTGGCACATCTTTATGTCATGGGGCACTGTCTTGAATAATCACAATGTCCTCATTCCCCAATAACGAGGAAACTTCACTGGTGAAAGATGAGTATTAGTTATAATCAAATTAAAATTTGACATGTACCTGTAGATATCTGCACATTGACATCAAGTATGCAAATTTTGCCATCAACTTTGGAACAATTGATAGAGACATTTTCAATTCAATGTATTCAAATGTCAAAAGTTGCTTATTTCCAAAAAGACATTAGAAAGCAAAGCAACCATGTTGTGGATAGAATACATTGCAATACAGCTTGTGGTCAGATTGATTCTTTTATTTCCTTGATTGACATTGAGTGAATGGAAAACTGACATAAGGTATGCAAAGTTTGACAACAGCTATGGAAAAAGGTACATAAACCAGGAATGCACATGTGCGATGTTGTTTGCTAAAACATGTGTGAGATATTAAATTAAACAAGATTGTTACACTCTGAGTGTATATGCAAGCACGGCCGAGAAATCGCAGAAGAAAGACTGGGACGATATTTCACTTGCATGCACACATGACAAAATTGACAGTGCCAGAAAATCGCTTGTATGAACAGTTATCGTGATTCATTGTTCTTCTGTAAAAACCGAAATATAAAGCATGCTGCTTCTGAGCCGTTCTGAGGCCTTTTACGAGCATCCAAATATATATGACCATAGAAAGCCGGCACTTAACCGAGAAATACAACGGACATGGACAGTGAGTCAATGGACATGGACAACGGTCCCGGACATGCGTTGTCATAACAACGGCACCTAAATGATGATGGCTTCCAATGAATGGGCAATCCCGTCTCATGTGACGAATGTGAACTTGCAGATGTCTTCGGCTTAATGCTCCATTCCTCTCGCATACACGCTGCTGACCGTGCCAGAGTGCAGCAACTTACTTATGCATTATGTGACATAGCTATATTTGTTGCTACAGCACGTGTGAGATATTACTTGCTAACATTCCAGGGCCAAAAGTGTAGAGTAATGCTTTTGCACTGTGAGGGTTATGGTAGCATCAGCTTTTCAACACATGCATGAAAGTAAATTATTGATGTACTTTTTTCGAATGGTAATTTATACAACATTCAGTCTCACTAAAAGATCGACTGTGCAACAGGAATGCGGAGTCGGAGTCGGAGTCCTATCAAATGATAGGACTCCGGACTACGGCCTATAACTAGACCCGATATATAATACAAACAAATTATTTATCCTCGTGCATGGCTGTCACTGTCTTGATGTCAACTTTCTCCATCAAACAAAAGTACAGAGACAGCAATGCATGCAGAGTTTGTAATAGTTGAGGGAATGAACCGTGATAGTGAAAAAAGGATTGCCTTTTCACTCGGTGATTAGTAGAGAAGACAAGCCTTCCTAGCCTCGATCACACCTACGCACCAAAGGTCACATCAGAGACAAAAATGAAATATTAGTTTGTTTGAGAACATTGCCTCTTTGCCCTCACGTTAATCGTGTGTGATGGGTCCTCCAAAGCGCATATTAAAATCGAAAGTGTACTCATATTTTTTGGTGAAGGATGGGGATCTTCCTGCCTGGGAGAGACCGGAGAAAAAACGTGTCAAGCACACATCAACAAGATGGGAGGAGCCGAGTAGTATGCATCTAACTTAAAGCGACATTTGGTAAGCATTTATCGAAAATGATTGAAAATTGATACAGAAAAGATCCCTAAAAATAGGTTCAGCTAAGTCTTTAATGATCTATGATGTAGGTTACTAGCTTTTTTTAAGAAAACTTGCCACCCGGAGGTCGGAGTCTTTTCAATCCCGGAGTCGGAGTCCTATCAAAATTATAGGACTCCGCATCCCTGCTGTGAATGTAGGCCAATGCAGTGACTTTTGCTACGAAAAATGATCTTTCTGTTTCAACAATATCTCCCTTCCAAATCATGGAGACTGTACATATAGGTCAATATAGCCTACGTCGTGCACTGTAGGCCTATGTTTTTCTTTATTGCAAATTCCAATTAGTGAGTGGTCCATAAGGTTTGGCAGTCGATTTTGCGCAAATTAAATAAGCGTTTATTTCATAACAGGTACAAATCATAGCCTCCTGTAAGGAGAGTCGAGGAGGCTTGACAACATTTGTGATACAAGTGTTGCAATGAAGCATGCCGTACACGACGCACTACAGTCACTGTTCAAAAATCAAAAAGTAGTTTACATTGGACGGAGTAGATTCAGAGGTAGTCCAATAACACATTGTCACTTTGATGAATTCAGAAATGGAATGATACCGCTTAGTGGCGAATCATAGATTTGCAAGTACATTTGATTACAATTGCAGTACTCAAAATTAGTCGACTAAATTTGCAATGTCACAAAGTGCAACAAAGACAACACCAAAGATAATGACAAAAGGTACCTGATGAAAAGGGCATATAATGCAATTAAAGCAACGGATTGCACAACACAGCTGATGAAACCACGAGGCCTATCATTATGCTAACATGTCATTAGCATATGAGAATATAAATAGATATTTTTTGACAAAGATCTTGCAATCTCTTAGATCACGCTCTGGTCTTGCTTGATTTTTTGGCAGTTGAATCTTGCATCGAACTATATTGTTTGGGCTATTTGACAATGGACCTTACTCAGGCCAGTTGGGTTCCATATCTCTTCAATGACATTCTGATTTATACTCTCATTGTCCAATTGTGCCATAATTTTTGACATATAGTGTCTTGTTCTTTTCTGTTGTATACATTTTATATAACTTGTTATCATTTAGCCTACTTCTGATTGCTGATTTATGTGATTTGTGGTGGAATGTGACTCAGATAGACCAAAATGTTTTTTTGTCACAATGAGAATGCACAATTTGAAAGAAAGAAAGAAAGTAATTTCTCTGTTTAAAAACACCTTCAATTGTGTAAATCCGATGTTGATGTAACAGTGATTGACAGAGATGTCAATGCCATCAACTTACGCCTTTGAGAATCTGTGCTAATCAAAAGACTATGTCCTACAATGAATAAAGAGAATGCCCAGAAGATGCACAGAATATCAATTACTGATTTTTGAGTTTTGATGTCTTCCTCTTTAGCGTTGTATCTACTTGATAAGGCGGTCTTAACGGTGAAAATTTTCTACTTAAGATCACTTTGTCACATTTTATTTCAGCAGTTTGGCTTATAACCTTTAAATCATTATTGGTTTCTGTTTGGTGACCGGCAATAGAATATTTCAAGATCTAGAAATTGTGAAATTGCTTCATTAACTTACTACTAATAATTGTTAGAAAAGTAGTAATAGTGATAACATAATCATGTTAAGGAAATGTATGAAGCAAGATAAGTATTAGGAAAGTACATGTGAACCATTCAAAAGCTACTCAAACACTCTACTTTGATATGATTCCATGCTCTATAATGATTGTATGTGAAGTGAACATGGAATGACGGATGGAGTGTGGGCATGCTTGCGACATTTTAGGTGTGTTACTCGAAGATGTTTGATTACTTAAAAGGGCTAGGTGAGAAATAGAATCTCCAGCTGTGAGACGAGTTTCAGTCGTTGACTATCGTGCCAAAAAAAGCATTACGGCAATGGGACGATGCTGCTATTTTGTTGGCTGTGCAATGTGCGATGCTACAAGAAGCCTTAGAAAGGGTATAAATCACAAGTAAATGATACTATAAATCAAGTTTCAAGAATTGTCATTCGTTTCCCTGATTTTTTTTGAAGATAACAGCGGTAATATACAGCAGCTTAATTAATGCAGTACTATCAATCCAAGTGGAAGGATTCACATGAGGATTGATGGGGTATTAATTGGCAAACATCCAATTCCGTCTGTAAAAATTCAGTGTTAGTAACAATGTCAGTGAGAATGCGAATATTACACTGAGGAATTGGCTATTAACAAGGCTCATATTAATAAGGCCTAACTACATGATCACAAGTAGAGACGTAGGTCATTCTCCTGTTCAGAAAAGTCATCTTGTTGAGTCATGTATTCACCTACTCACAAAAAGCCCTCCCCAAATTTTTTACAAACGTAAGTTTTCTGTTTATTGTTTCTGCAATTACTAAAGAGATCGGGCGGTGAAAAGCAAATTTTATTGCTCGTTTACAAATATTTGCAAATTCATGCAATATCAGCTGATTTTTGCTGACTTCGTTGCTAACAAGGTAAAAATACGGCTACCTATCTAGCCCTTTATATATTAAATTGGCCTTTGTGGGTCAATAAAGCAGGGCTGTGGAGCCGATGCGTTATCTCATCGGCTCCGGCTCCAGCTCCACGACACTGATGTAAAAGGCTCCGGCTCGGCTCCGGCTCGGCTCCGGCTCGGCTCCGGCTCCGGCTCCGACTTCAAATTCAGGTTCTATCTATGCTGGTTATCCTGGATCGGTTGAACGGGTTTTTGGATAACGGTGTGGCCTTTAGAGGCTTGCTACAATCATCAAATTAGTTTTCATTAACAAGCAACGACTTAAGTTAATAACAAAAATGATAATAGCCTAATATAATGACAAATAACATACTTGTCATATATTTTTGCATGAGTTGACTATCTCTGAAAGATAAAATAAAGTTATAGCCAGGATTGGTTAAATTAGATAAAGATCTCCCGCACTGGCTAAATATAAATTGGCCTAGCCTGCAACCAGTCTACTACGAGGCTACATTAAATAAGACCACATGAGTGATGATGATATACCTAATTAGCCGTCACAGGGGCCGAATAGTAGTATAAGTTTTTTTACAAAGCTTGAATATGAAACTGGGTAGCGTATGCCTCTAAATAGCTTATAGGGCCTGTATCTACTCGAACATGAAAGGGTATCGGCTATATAGCCAAATATACCTTATCAATAAAGATATCAATTGCTTTATTGAATATCAAAATGTATATAGGCTAGCTTAGGTTGTTATTGTTATTTGTTATTGCCTTTATTCAATAGTCTGTTAGTCCATGAATAATATGATCGGTGGGTAGCCCATGACTCATCATCTGTAGAAATTGTAATTTAGATAGCCTCATTGCAGTGTAGGCTAGAAATGTACAATTGAAAATTATACTTAAAAAAATTAAAAATATCTAATTTAGGACAAGTTTTGTAATTCTATGCAGCATACTTAATAAGTTAAGGCCTAACTTACATTATATTAATTTCGTATTTTTCATTATGGCGTAAAGTTGCACTAAATAATTCATCAATGATTCATGTATATTATTATATTCAATTTATATATAACACATTGCCACTATTCCTCTGATGATGGTTAGGCTGATGAAACTGAACTCGGAGTATCACACAGTATGTTGCAGGGTGCTATGCATAATAAAAATTTGACTGCGAGCACCGAGCAGAAATCCCATCTACTTTGCAAGCTTTCGAATGCACGTGCGGTTTAATGTCACAGACAATAGAAAAGGGAGGTCAAAAGGCGCCTTTATTGAGAGCGTCTCAGTCTTTTTTTATTGTTTACATATAAGTCAGCATGATATCAGCATAAGGTGTTGACAGACGGAAAAATAATAATGAAAATTCTTGAAATCTGGGGGAATGACATTTGGTGAAATATTATTACACGATACGGCTCTTGTGCAGTCCTCCCCCCCCCATTTTTTCTCTGGTCAAAAGATGCAGCACCATTGGATGTCCGTTTCAGCATCACCGGTTTGAGTGAAGCATTCCGTGCTGTTGTAAAAATCTACGTGGGTAATTGCGATGTCATGCTGGTCGCAAACTTCGTCAGCAAGTCAACATCGTAATTTGCCTTCGGGTTTTTCGCATTGAAATATACCCTTTGAATTTTGAAGTCAAAGGAAATTCATTGTGAATGAGATACCTTTAATTAAAATAATAGGGCGCTACTAGAAGTGGCTGGGTCGCTTATTGCTATAGCCATGTGGGGACTTGTAGTCAGGTCATTCGTGTGAGTGTGAAGAGTTATCCCTCCAATCAAAATTGATCAAATTGAATAATCGATTGTTTTGAAAAATGTAGGTGGGGGGACTGCGCAAGAGCCTACAATACGATCTAAGGAAATTGACATTGTCACAGATGCCAGTAGCTTCTGCCAGTAGCCATACCGATAGATGATAGCCTACATAGTAACCGTATTAGATTTAAGACATTGCGCAAGAAATGTAGCTATATGATCTTTGCTGACTGAACTGGAAATGTGTACATAAATGACTGGCGACTTGTCTCTAGGAATCTACAATCATCTAGTTAGCATGCATATAACAAGTCTTCAAATTAATGGATTTTGGAGAATACGTTGTCAATATGGAAATTAGTCTTACGAAACATATGCAATAAAAAAACATTACACATGTGTGTAAATATATAATAAATATAATACAAAAGAAGGCGGCAACTGCAAAGAAAGATATCGTGGAAGACAGATCATTGGTATACTTAAAAGACATATCTTTAGATTTCAAATGATTTAATTTTTTTATGATGCCAATTAATAACATTCAAAATTCTAGATTTATATCAAAACTCAAACTATCGGAGCCGGAGCCGGAGTCGGAGCCGGAGCCTTTGTGATAAATCGGCTCCGGCTCCGACCAAAACCATCGGCTCCTTAAGGCTCCGGCTCCGGCTCGGCTCCGGCTCCACAGCCCTGCAATAAAGAAATTATTATTATTATTATAGACTTCTATATATAATGAAGATATATTGCCTTTCAAATGACAGCCTAAATCCTCGGCGCGTAGCCGTGGATTTACGTAAAGATAATATGTGCATTGTTACTGAACTCAAAATCTATGACATCAAAAATCCAAGATTTTGGTCTGTAAAACACTCAAATCTATGATAATTTTCTACATATCCCATGCAGCTCAGAACACTTAAGTATGTCAAGCTTGAGATATCTACGAGTCCAAATTGCGAACCATGGAAATCATCTCAATGTCATTTTCACTGGGAATTCGGAGATGGACGGTGAAATGCTCCTATCTCAATGGTATTACATAGCAAATTAGACGGCCTTAATCATGCAATTAAGGCCGTCTAATTTGGAATTGGAGATATACAAACGACTTTCATAGAAAAATGACAAGTGAAATATCCGCTGACAAACCTTCTTACTCAGTAACAATGGACTCCATTGATCCATGTCACCAAAAGCTGTGGCAGCATCTAGACCTAGATCTCTATGCAAATATTCCTGAAAAGTTATTGGCAGGCTGGCATAAGCTAGTCTAGAAATCTGTCACTGCTGCATATGTAAAATGTATGAAATTGAGATGAGCTCTATTAGTTCGGCATCATGTGGCTACAACATTGGATCAATAAGTATCAAGTCCACCAAGTCATATTACCGATATGAAATAGGCATAGGCGTGCTTACATTGGAAAAATACTCTGGTATTAGTATAAACAGCATACTTGTTAGCGTCTGTTGCCTGTAAATCGCTTCTTTAACACTAGAAAGGCTGAAAATTAAACTACTTAAAAGCGCGGCTGGCGTCATTTTTGACGCCTTTCGATAATTTATCCTGTATTTCATATTACATGCCAGGAAACATTTCTTCTGGTTTGTAGGCTTTACTGATTATAATTAGATGACATTTACTATCGTAATTCAGCATTTATCGTACTACTTTCCTACACACACCTTGTACTTCTGGATGCATTTTGCATCTGCGATCGACGCGCGCTATCGTGGGATACTTGCTTCTGCATGTGTGTATCACATTGCATACAATGTGTGCATTGTCGATGAGGCGTTGGCGATCATAGAAATAAACTGTTTATCTGAAGTTCGCTAGAATGGAAATTGACTCAAGGTCGCGGTACATCCGGGGGAACTTTATTGTTGTCAATTTCTATGTTCGCGATGTACAGTCACTTTGTCATTCAGAGGCGTGATCGAAATCAATATGACTACACCAGGAACACAGCAGCCAATGAAACGCGTCAGAGTTACTCATCCAACGGTAAGGCTAATGTCCGCTATTTTAACATCAGACTGTCTTGTATCATGCGGCGAACGAAGAGAGAGGCAGCTCAAGAAGCGATAAGACGCTTGACAAATATTCCGTCGGACTGCTCTGAAGGTGAAGAAGAACTCGATCACCTTGCACATGTGGATATTCCGGATGGTGATTGTGATAATTCATTATGTGATCCTTCGATTGATAGCAGTAGTGATACTGATGATGAAGAAACACCTGAAATTGTTGGAAGTCAGCCTGACACAACTGGACTTCTTGGAAAAGACGAAAGCAAGTGGACGTTATTGAAGGATTCTACAAGTGATCTCAGCAGCGGAAGACGACCAGTGCGAAATGTCTTCAAATCATCAGCAGGCTGTAAGTCACGGACCCGTCGTGAGATTGACTCTGATAATTTCTTTTCTGCCTTCAACTTGATATTCGACGATGCTATGATCAATTACGTCATCAAACATACAATTACAGAGGCTCGTCGTCAAGGTAACGATGCATGGTCTATCGACAAATCTGGTTTTCTTGCTTTCCTCGGAATTCTGATTATTCGCGGTGCTACTACAGCTTCGAAATTTGACGCGGACATGTTGTGGAACAAGAAGTGTGGCCTTCCCATTGTGATGAACACTATTTCTCGTGACCGATTCCGTTCCATTATGCGTTACTTGCGATTCGATGACAAAGGACAAAGGAAGGACAGAGTGAGGAGTAATAGATTTGGATTCATCTCTGTTATGGGATCGATTATTCGAGAACAGTCAAAGTACTTACATTCCACAGCAGAATCTCACCGTGGATGAGCAGTTGTTGCCATGCCGGGTTCGATGCCCATTCATTGTTTACATGCAGAACAAGCCCGACAAGTTCGGCATAAAGTTTTGGATTCTTTGTGAAGTAGAAAGCAACTTCGTTCTGAATAGATTCCCCTATATCGGCAAAGAAGACCACGAAGGACAACTGGGTCAACACGTTGTGGTCAGGCTGATGTTGCCATATATTCGGAAGGGATACAACGTCACCACTGACAACTTCTTTACTTCGAAAACCCTGGCCGAGGATCTCATAAAGGTAGACACTACCATTGTTGGTACGATAAGGCGTACAAGGAGAGAAATACCACGTCAGGTGCTTACACGCGAGTCGTCAATGGATCTGTACAGTTGTGATGCGTACAAACTCGATGACAAACCAATTACACTTGTTGCGTACAAGGGAAAGAAGAAAAAGATGGTTGTTCTACTGTCATCCTTGCATTATTCCTGCAAGATTCAGGACAATGACAAGAAATTGCCGGAGCCCATCGCATTCTACAATTCTACAAAGGCTGGAGTGGATGTTATGGACTCTATGACGCGAAAGTATACTGCAAAGGCTCAGACTCGGTGATGGCCCATCACCGTCTTTTATAACATTCTCGACATTTCGATCATCAATTCGTGGATCCTTTACAAGAAATGTGTGAATGATCAATTACCTCGCCAGTCATTCATGCTACAACTTGGCGAACAGCTGTGTTCTTTCAACAGAACGTCAGTACCGCAAACTCTTCGTGATTGGGCTGCACCATCCCCATCAAAAAGGCGAAATTGTGAAGTGAGTGCTCACCACAACAAAACAAACACAGTCTGCAGTGTTTGTAGAAAGTTGTGCTGTGGTATAGGCTATGCATGGCAAGGAAAGAGAAATATGTTAGGTGCACCTGTGTTGACTGTGCTTGATTTTTTGGTTATGCAATCAAAACATATTGTTGTGAACTACTATGACGTTGTTTATGATCTTAAGTGATGAGGGACGAAATCGTAAACACCGGTGAACAAAATAATGTGGAATATATAATGACTTTTTCAATCTGATAACTGACGGCGTCATTTTTTGACGCCAGCCACGCTTTTAAGTAAATTTAATAAATCTCTAAGATGTTAAGTAGGAAATGGCAACTAACTAGGATTCAAGTCATCGTCTATAGGAACTGGGAAAAATCACCTGATATTATCCTGATTCATGATAATACAACAGTGCAGGACAGATTTAAAATCGAAAGCGTCAAAAATGACGCCGCCGCCTTTCTAGTGTTAATCCACTTGCTGCATGACATCTTAACATATTGAAATCTAAGCGATGATTAAGAATGGTGACGGTATCAAGATACCTGACTTGTAAACAACTTAGTGAAGCTGTAGTGGAGGCGCCATGCACGTCTACGGATTTTAACCGTTAAAAGTCGCCTTTTACATTCTTTCTTACAAGCGCTTTTAAAAGGGAGTGGCGGAAAGAGAAGCACGTGTTTATACACGTAGGGCAATATAAAATTGGCAATCGGAAGTCCTTGTATTACAAATGTGACACAATGACGAGTACATGGATACAGATAAGCAATTAATACGACAATTGCTTGTACCAGGGCTGTGGAGCCGGAGCCGAGCCGGAGCCGGAGCCTTAAGGAGCCGTTGGTTTTGGTCGGAGCCGGAGCCGGAGCCGATTTATCACAAAGGCTCCGGCTCCGGCTCCGGCTCCGATAGTTTGAGTTTTGATATAAATCTAGAATTTTGAATGTTATTAATTGGCATCATAAAAAAATTAAATCATTTGAAATCTAAAGATATGTCTTTTAAGTATACCAATGATCTGTCTTCCACGATATCTTTCTTTGCAGTTGCCGCCTTCTTTTGTATTATATTTATTATATATTTACACACATGTGTAATGTTTTTTTATTGCATATGTTTCGTAAGAATAATTTCCATATTGACAACGTATTCTCCAAAATCCATTAATTTGAAGACTTGTTATATGCATGCTAACTAGATGATTGTAGATTCCTAGAGACAAGTCGCCAGTCATTTATGTACACATTTCCAGTTCAGTCAGCAAAGATAATATAGCTACATTTCTTGCGCAATGTCTTAAATCTAATACGGTTACTATGTAGGCTATCATCTATCGGTATGGCTACTGGCAGAAGCTACTGGCATCTGTGACAATGTCAATTTCCTTAGATCGTATTGTAGGCTCTTGCGCAGTCCCCCACCTACATTTTTCAAAACAATCGATTATTCAATTTGATCAATTTTGATTGGAGGGATAACTCTTCACACTCACACGAATGACCTGACTACAAGTCCCCACATGGCTATAGCAATAAGCGACCCAGCCACTTCTAGTAGCGCCCTATTATTTTAATTAAAGGTATCTCATTCACAATGAATTTCCTTTGACTTCAAAATTCAAAGGGTATATTTCAATGCGAAAAACCCGAAGGCAAATTACGATGTTGACTTGCTGACGAAGTTTGCGACCAGCATGACATCGCAATTACCCACGTAGATTTTTACAACAGCACGGAATGCTTCACTCAAACCGGTGATGCTGAAACGGACATCCAATGGTGCTGCATCTTTTGACCAGAGAAAAAATGGGGGGGGGGAGGACTGCACAAGAGCCGTATCGTGTAATAATATTTCACCAAATGTCATTCCCCCAGATTTCAAGAATTTTCATTATTATTTTTCCGTCTGTCAACACCTTATGCTGATATCATGCTGACTTATATGTAAACAATAAAAAAAGACTGAGACGCTCTCAATAAAGGCGCCTTTTGACCTCCCTTTTCTATTGTCTGTGACATTAAACCGCACGTGCATTCGAAAGCTTGCAAAGTAGATGGGATTTCTGCTCGGTGCTCGCAGTCAAATTTTTATTATGCATAGCACCCTGCAACATACTGTGTGATACTCCGAGTTCAGTTTCATCAGCCTAACCATCATCAGAGGAATAGTGGCAATGTGTTATATATAAATTGAATATAATAATATACATGAATCATTGATGAATTATTTAGTGCAACTTTACGCCATAATGAAAAATACGAAATTAATATAATGTAAGTTAGGCCTTAACTTATTAAGTATGCTGCATAGAATTACAAAACTTGTCCTAAATTAGATATTTTTAATTTTTTTAAGTATAATTTTCAATTGTACATTTCTAGCCTACACTGCAATGAGGCTATCTAAATTACAATTTCTACAGATGATGAGTCGTGGGCTACCCACCGATCATATTATTCATGGACTAACAGACTATTGAATAAAGGCAATAACAAATAACAATAACAACCTAAGCTAGCCTATATACACTTTGATATTCAATAAAGCAATTGATATCTTTATTGATAAGGTATATTTGGCTATATAGCCGATACCCTTTCATGTTCGAGTAGATACAGGCCCTATAAGCTATTTAGAGGCATACGCTACCCAGTTTCATATTCAAGCTTTGTAAAAAAACTTATACTACTATTCGGCCCCTGTGACGGCTAATTAGGTATATCATCATCACTCATGTGGTCTTATTTAATGTAGCCTCGTAGTAGACTGGTTGCAGGCTAGGCCAATTTATATTTAGCCAGTGCGGGAGATCTTTATCTAATTTAACCAATCCTGGCTATAACTTTATTTTATCTTTCAGAGATAGTCAACTCATGCAAAAATATATGACAAGTATGTTATTTGTCATTATATTAGGCTATTATCATTTTTGTTATTAACTTAAGTCGTTGCTTGTTAATGAAAACTAATTTGATGATTGTAGCAAGCCTCTAAAGGCCACACCGTTATCCAAAAACCCGTTCAACCGATCCAGGATAACCAGCATAGATAGAACCTGAATTTGAAGTCGGAGCCGGAGCCGGAGCCTTTTACATCAGTGTCGTGGAGCCGGAGCCGGAGCCGATGAGATAACGCATCGGCTCCACAGCCCTGGCTTGTACACAGACTCATAAAGTAACTTTGTTGCCGATTGCAAACTTGCTCAGTAACACGAATCATATACGGGAAAAGAGGTTTGACGTAGTGACTTAAGTTCTTGAGAAAGATAGTCGAAGTTGTCCCGATCTTGGAATTCTATCTGGCTGAGAAGGATGCACTATGCGGTTTACATTCTGCTCACCAATTGGCTTACGATTGATTGCTTATTTCATGAAGAAATATACATATTTCGGTATTCTAGTTTTACCCGGTTTTCCCACATAGTTGACCAGTCGAAGTGAGATCATTTTATTATCAAAAGAAAGCCAGAAATAATCGTAGTTTCTTAAAAAATTAGAAGTGAAAATCAGACGGGCCTTCGGCGTCCAGCGCTTCAAGCGGTCGATGGGCTAGCTGGTTTTTACCAGCATTTTTCAGTTTTTACCACTTACTGGCAAAAATCAGCGTCAGCTGACAAAAGTCAGCCCTGTTTCTAGGTCTTCGACTGAAAATGGGGAGCTTTCTTGTGATTTAAATTAGCACATCAATAATGTATTGCTCAAATCTATTCATCTCGACTATATCTCCCCTGAGAAGACTGAAACCTCATTCGTGAAGAAAAGAATTCAACAACGGCACCGCTCTATCTATCATCGTCTCGATTTTTTCCTGCATCTTACCGTCCTGTAGTGGTGGGCAACCAAGTTGAGATAGCGGGCCACCAATTTTTGAAGGCAGTAGAATAGGCTGAAAATTCTTTTATTCCGTACTTTTAAGTGTGCATATGGGCTGCTGTACCGTACGCGCATACATGGTGGTCGCATTACAGTACAAAATTTTGCATCTAAATATGTATAGAGCATTATTGTACGCAACTAATTTGTTTAATATTAAGGAGTCATAATCTACTTTTTACAATTCTCGTGAGCATTGAAGAGCGAATAGGCCTATAACAAATCATGGAAGCTTTTCTTTTGTGTAATTAAATGGTAATTTGACTTTTTTGGTGATTTGACTGACATTGCCTTATTTCATCGAAAAACAACGGTCTGTAAGTGCAGTACAACTATCCGCTTGAAAGCCGCGCATGATAAATTGACTTTGCTACAATTATTGATCATGCTACATGTCCATACGTGCCCATATGTCACCCAAACATAAACGGCTTTCAAAAACCGTGCATGGGCTCCACAAATGGTACTCGTATACTAATGCCAATCGAGTATGCGAAATATATATTAGTGCAGCAGTATATAAATGAAATTCAGCAAGAATATTTGAAAAAATGTTGTTCTGTAAAAATCTTGCGGTTGGATTACTCCATTCTTAGTCAAGTTCTAATTGATATAGAGCTTCTTTCTAGGTTCATTGAGGCGTGGTTTATTGCGTAGAGAAACATGCTCAGCAGGGCATCGAATACTACACCGTAAATCGCTCAATACCAATCACATACGAAGGATGCATACCAAAATATTTTTTTCGTATATTTCTGTATTCTCTTAGTATATATTTGTATGCTTTTCGTATGTTATTTCAAATGTGGTATGCTTATATACTAAAGCCATACCAGCATATATGCTATATAATATATAATGTTATTCTAATGTTATATATGTTGTTATTTATAATTAATTTAATTTATAATGTTATATATAATGTTAAGTCTAATATATGTTGATTTAAGACCTTTTGTCAATAAAGATCACACTAATGTTACTACTGTTTTGTAGGTAGTAAGATAATGACACTTAACAGAAAAACTTATAATACTAAATTCTAATTTAATACATGTAAGTCTAAGGCATTTTATGAATAATCAATAAGTATTTGACCATCAACAATTATGCATTATGCAATCTTGGAACAAAGCATCAATCCTAAATAAAAACATATTATAATTAATGAACGCAAAAATAGTCATGTTTGAGATATATAAGTCAACATGGTTGCCCGAAAGTTATCGTTTTATTGAAATGATGTTTATCAACTTAGTTCAATGAAATGAGCTAATTATAACTGTTGTGAATGCCATATAAGACAAGTAGCAAAGATGACATGCGGCTTCAATTTCGCAATAAATCTAATCAAAATTAAATACCACACTTTCACAAAGAAATATTCACGACTGGTATTACTGGAAAATTTTTTTTTAAGTAGCATGCAATGTAACTTATTTTTTGCCATGTGACTTAAAGCTATTCATACGAAACACATACGAATGAGGACCAATTTGCATCGGGTCTCGTATATAAAACATACCAACAACTCGTATTTCATTGTAAAACAGCCAATCACAGATAGAATAGTTCGTATCGCTACATACCAATCACATACGAAAGTAAGTGAGATTTCGTATGAAAAACACACCACATCTCTGTAAACATACGAGAATCTCGTATCAGATGTTAGTTTCAAATTGTATGTGATTTTGGTATATGTTTGTATGTAATTTTAGTATCCAGCGATTTACAGTGTACGGTGAAATAATAAGCGAGTTTTTCAATTGCATATATCTATATAGAAATCTATAATTCAAACAGTGCAATAATGAAAATGTTGCTGCACGCACGTGCAGTAATCTGCTTTACAGGTAAAAGTGACAGGATATCTACATTATACGCACGGTGAAAAATAAAAACTAATATCATGAACTCAAGTGGTTAGCTATGGTTCATGCATGGACTCTTGGCTGATGTTGCTTGATATCAAACTATGCAATATCAGCTACTCTGTTGTCTAGTGTCGGTTGATAATATCGTTATAGCTAGCTTTTTAGGTATATACTACTTTTATTGACTAGCTATGGTAGATATAGGCCTCGCCTTCGGCTCGGTTTAAAGCTACCGATAAACATATAATATCATCAAGGATTTAGATTGGAATAAGTGACTGTACAGAAGAGAATTTCTCTATTACGAGTCATACAAATGCAATAGTATTGCTGATATGTACGCGGTTCATGAAATTTCCTTGATAATCAGCTTAATTTTCGCTGAATTAAGACGCCTGTTACTATATTTTCATTCCTTTTGATATCTAATGATTTTCGTGCAACTCATGCAGTGGCTTCACGTTGCTAGTATATAAACAGAGGAAGAATTTGCAAGAATTCTGCTTCTCAAAAATTGATCAAATGTGTTTTTGGCATCGCAGGAACGCAATCTACGCAAAAAACTGAATCTTCTGATGTACAAATTTTCACTGTATGCAGACATTTCTTTGAATCGACACTCTAGCTACTGTATACTTACATGTACTTCCTCTATGAACCTGTAATTATTTATTTATACTAATTATTTTTTTAATTACTATTTATTTGTATTTTTTCCTCCTCTTGTAAATAAAAGCAATAGTCAATGTGTTATGTTATTTATTGAATGCTAATCGAACATTGAAATGCACCTTGATTATTGTAATAATGTTGTTCTAATCTCACGATGACGCGACAAAGCAAGTTACTTATCAGTGTTTCTCTCCCATATTTTTCTCAAACACTGCCTGGTTGAGTAAAACTTGCAGGTATTATTCTGATTTGATTGATTGAGAGCTTGCAATTTTAAGGAGAAAGTTCTGATGCACGATAGGGTTGAGCGTTTTTGTCTCACTTTGCATCATATACTTAGAGAAGACTAATAAATGTAATGCAACATGGAGGAATAGAGCAATGAAATGAGGATTGTATAAGGAAGATGGTGACAAGATATCTGCTCGCATTCTGTTTCATTTGGAGCCCCGTTTTCGCTGATGTTCATTCTGCATTCACAGAGCATTCGGTGATGCTCAATCTAACATTCAACATCCACCACGTAAATCTTACGATTTCAGGAGTCCGAGATGCATCAGAATGCTTGGTGATATGTCGGGTTACTCCCAAATGCACTGGCGGTCATCACGTGAAGAGAAGCGGAGATTGCAATTTAATGCAAAGCTCTCAAATGATTTATAAGACAAAAAATCAGGAAGTTGGTGATGTGGTGTTTGGTCGGCAATGTGGCTACTCATACACTGAGAAACCGGGATACCTGACAGCTCATGACAAAATGGATTTTCATGATGTGCCAAATGTGGAGGCATGTGAAGCAAAATGTTCGCTATACGACTGGTGCAGAAGTGGCGATTACGACAAGGTGGCCTTGTATTGTACTCTTCACGTAGTTGTAGCAGAAATGTTTATCTCTGAATTTGTCAATAATACAAGACATGTGCATTACACCAGGATCTGTTGACTGTACTCTACTTCTCTTTTGAACAACGTGATGGACTATCATTGAAGACAACTTTATTTTCTTCAAAATTTGCATATTCTCTTGACTCAACGATCATATTTTTGTTGTCTATAAGAATAGCTTTGAATAATAAACTTCGAAGCACAGTTATTGCCTCTCTGAATTATATAAGTCAAAAGTGAGGAAGCAAGAATTTCTACATGCAAGTATTTTGTTTTCTGAATAAACTTGGGATCCAATTTGGATTATCATTGCTTTCATTTTTTGTTGAAAATAAGTTTCGACTTAAATTGTGATTTCGACAAAATCAATTTTTGCTTCTAATTGAACAATTGTTCTCTTATCATCTCCTAAATCAAACGAAGTAAAAGTTTCAAAGCATCTTTGTTTAGGACTACAATTCGAATCATTGTGGCTGCATATATTAGATGACATAGGAGCCATGAAATTTGCACAAATAGTGAAATGATAAAAAGAAACATCGTTTAGAAAAGAACAAGAAAGGTGGCCCATACAAGCAATTTTCAGTAATGTGTTCGCCAAACGGAGTATGATGACAAGCAGAGGCGTCGCTAAGGACACATCATTGGGGGGTGTTTGCTAAATTTTACCTGATTTACAACTAAGAACCAAAATTTACCTGATTATTGCACACACGCATACTCACACACACATTCCAACATGTTTCATGATTATATCCTGCAGAAGAGGTACCTAGTCATCTAATCTGCCGGAAATGACGCCTATAAATGAAAAATAATTTAATTGGTGGTTCATACGAATATTATTCATATTGAGTAGTCTCGACTGCTAAGGAAATTTTCGATGGTGTTTGCATCGAGAAATTTAACACGCTGTTAACAATAAACTTCTACGCACAGAGAGGACGGTGTGCCTTATTCATACCGTGCGCTTTCCGCGGTGCGCGTGTTACTGACGCGGTATGAGGAAGGTTCGATGAAATCCACCGTAGAAATGACGTCATCTCCTCAAGGGACAACGCAATAGCCAGAACTTATATGAATCAACGGCTAAATATACACTACACAGCTAGGCAGAATGAATTGCAGGCGTTTCAGCGTCAGGTGATTCAGTGCCAATATTCACTGACCACATTATAGGTAGGGTACTGGAATTACATTTCAATTGCACTTAGATATTTTAAATTTAGCAGAGCTAACTCACATCGCCTTATGCTCCAATTTTTAAGAAAATGCGAAGCGACTGTTCCTCCCACAGAATTAGATTCATCTGCGCGGGCTTCGGTTTCCTACTTAATATCGAAATGGTATATCACAGAATTAGACAACTTGCTCCTTCTCGAATGGATAATTCGTGTATCGCTTGCTATTGGAAATGGCAAACAATAAGCTGTCAGCAGAGGACAACAGAGCCAGTGAGAGATGCGTGCGTGCTGTGATATCACTTCTCGCACACACCAAAACACACATCGATGCCTGGCTTCCATTCAATGTATGCACCATACAGTGAGCAATGCCGAGGAGAGGATGTGAAATCATCAAGTGAACTAATTTTCGTACGCCTGCTACTTTCTTTAATAATGATCGGAAGGGCCAATATTATGGAGAAAACGTGTGGGCAATGATCTGAATTCTTCGAATCTGAAGGAATTTTGGCAATCGAAGCACTTTGCTGGAACTCACATTAATCCTTTTAATCCTCACATTCACATTAATCACTTTTTTTCCTATCTCTGTAAGGTATAAGGAATTCCTTTTTGCCCACCTAATAGGTCCCTCAATGTGCCGTCCATCACATTCTTCTATCACATTCATTAATCACACTTCTAGCAAACCGAAGCAGATAAACAAAATATTTAATTCTGTGGTTCCTCCTGTATATGCCTGTATATATCCTGTATATGCCTAAAACACTTTGGCATATACAGTCATCCCGGGTAGAGGTCGTTTTCAGCGCGCTATGTTTGACCGCTTTCGCGGGACAAATCAATATCATCGACAGCAACTAACCATATACTTTCTGGTGTCTAGAAAGGGTAAGAATTTCCCGACATTATGAATTGTTTTTGTGACAAGACGTGCTTTTGTGGCTAAGAACAACGGCAGTGAATATTGGAGCTGAATCGCCGGCAAACCGGCGGTTTACCTGACATTTCTCATTTTACCTGAATCTTTTAATAATTTCATATTGGGGGGGGGGTGTCACGGTCCCCCACACCCCCCCCCGGTCGCGACGCCTCTGATGACAAGAATCTCACGTTTAGGAAAATTGAAGCTGTTACTGTATGGTTAGAATTGCCTTAACAATTACAATGGCAGATCATTTTCATACTTATGAACGTATCCGATTATGCGACGTTCTGTAACTTTTCAAGACTTGATACTTATCCTACTGTCTTCTACAGTCAGCGGACGCACCCGGGGAAGCGGTGGGAGCGGCGTCCAGCCCCTTTCCCCGAGTACTAAAGCAATGAGAACATGAGAACTACTTACACCGCACCGTAGAGCAAGGAGGCCTACAGTGTACATTGAAGGTAGAGTGTGGACTCAAAAAAAACCGCAGCATGCAGTGAAAATTTATATCAAAATATTTAGGTTTTTCGGAGATAAGGTTCCTTAGAAAATGTTCCTATTAATAAAGCTGAACGTTAAGAAAGGCACATCCACAGGTCACTGTCATCGAAGCTATTTTAAGGAGCATTACATGACACGGAGGATTTGTAAAATACTATTCTTTCTGCTGTATTACTATCATAATCAGTCAATTTCGTGGTCATTTCTCCTAAACTGCAACAATTTTCATATCTTACATGTAGTACATGGGTTAAACTTTTACCGTCCATTTTTTGTGCAATCGAACTTTGGCGCCTAACTTTATAAATTATTATTATTATCTCAATTCTCAGTTGAATAATTTTAAGCGCCCATTTCACATAACCCTTTACATGACATTAAATCAGATATGAAAAGGGTGCCGATCATCTCTTATAAAATTTTACATAGCGTTAATTCAGATGTGAAGAGACGCCTATGCCCGGTGATAGCGTCAGTTCTGGTAAAAAGAGGGCGCCATGATAGAGCTCCCACTTCTAGCTCTGAAGTGAGTTTGACACTCTCTTCATTCGTTAGAGATGCCACCAGCTTCGTCAGGTCATCAAAGCTTGGTCTGGGACGACTGCCATCTTCGCTCCTCATAGATGCATCGGAAGTTGTCAAGATGATCCTAACTTTCGAAAAATTGCTGTTCACAGATCCTATAGCCCGCATTCTCAATGTGGAAGGATTGAATCATAGAGGAATCGAATCTTATCGAATGGGAAGAGAAGGCTTTACAGTTTCGTTGTCGACCTTCCATGTGGAAGCGCTTTATCGATGACATTTTTTGTCACATGGGATTTTTCAGATAGCGCTCTCTATGAGTTCTGTGATTTTGTGAACTCCCTGTATTCTACTATAAAAGTAGAAATGTGTTTCGACCTTAGTAGAATTCGTTTTCTGGATTTACTTTTGTACAAGTCTACACCTCGTATTCTTTATAGAGTAGACTTTAAGCCTACAGACAGTCATGGCATTTTATCACAGAAGTCTTTTCATCCACCACATGTCTTTCGTTCCATCCCCTTTTGTCAAGTTCTAAGGTGGGCTACTCGCTGTTCAACTTATGAAGATTTTAAAAGTGTGAAGGAAACTGTCCAGTCAAAGTGGCGAGAACAAGGATATTCTCGCAGTATTATACGAAACACTGTCAGGAATGTGCTAAAGCTTACCCTGCAGCTTCCACATTTCTGGGAAACAGGGTTTACACCTTGTGATTGTGAAGTCTGTATTTATGGTGTGCCCACCCATTCAGTTGTAGATAGTGTAAATAGAAACAGGTTTTTAATTGTACATAGGCTAAATTGTAAAAACGTCAATGTCATTTATCTGATTATATGTAAACGGTGCCGCTGTCAGTATGTGGGTCAGACGTCAAGGACGCTGGCAAAGAAAATTAGCGAACATTTGTATAACATCAGACATTTTTATTGTACATCTGTAGCAAAGCATTTTAATGAAAATTGTAACATATCAGAGTAGTAAGCAAATGACAAACACTCGACCGGCGCCCCCCCCCTCTGGAACGGCAGAGTGTCGTGGTCGGCCGCCGTGGTGCTTCGGGTCTGAGTCCCCCCCCCTCTGGAACGATAGAGTGTCGTGGTGGACTTGGGCGACCGCCAGGATTAGTGTTGAGGCTATAGTGTGTGATGTTTTTGGTGCAATCTGCTGAATGTTGGGTTGTAAATGGGTTGTTTCGAGTGGAAGGAGTGGTTGGATGAGAAAACGGAGTCCAGATTCGGAATCTACGTGAAATTTTGGGTTAGGAAGGATGTTTCCAGCGAAATCGGAGAGAAAAAATTTTCGGCTGACGTCCCCCCCCCCTACACAGCTTGCTTCGATTTTGGCTTCTAGTGGACGGATTTTGTCGTGCGATAGCTCGTTTGAAAGCTAAGAGTGAGACAAATTCAGTGAAAGAATCGGCTTGTTCCTATCTGTCTTCGTTTAGATGTGAGACGCAATTTAAGATTTTGGGACATTGGTGAAAAACGACAGAGTTAGAATTTGGGACGTTTTGGGCTGTAGCTTCAAAACGAAGCATCGGATTGGAAAACGGATTTCAGATTTGGAATCAGCGTGAAATTCTTTATCTGTATAGTGAGTTTCAAGTCAATCGGCGAGAAAAAATTTTCAACATTTTTCGAAAAAACGACAGAGTTAGAATTTGGGATGTTTTGGTGTGTAGCGCCCAAACGAAGCATCGGATGTGAAAACGGAGGCCAGATTCGGAATCTACGTGAAATTTTGGGTTAGGAAGGATGTTTCCAGCGAAATCGGAGAGAAAAAATTTTCACTGACGTCCCCCCCCCCTCTGGACAGCTTGCTTCGATTTTGGCTTCCAGTGGACGGATTTTGTCGTGCGATAGCTCGTTTGAAAGCTAAGAGTGAGACAAATTCAGTGAAACAATCGGCTTGTTCCTATCTGTCTTCGTTCAAAAGTTAGAGCGGTTACAAGATTTTAGGTCGGAGCTCGCTTACCTGAAAAAATCCTAAGTGTCAGAGTGACTTTGTATGGGTAAAAATTTGAAAATTTTCCAAAGTGTGGAATTTCGACCTGGGACCGTCACCAAAACATTTTTCATCAAATTTTGAAATTTCACTGACGTCCCCCCCCCTCTGGACAGCTTGCTTCGATTTTGGCTTCCAGTGGACGGATTTTGTCGTGCGATAGCTCGTTTGAAAGCTAAGAGTGAGACAAATTCAGTGAAAGAATCGGCTTGTTCCTATCTGTCTTCGTTTAGATGTGAGACGCCATTTAAGATTTTGGGACATTGGCGAAAAACGACAGAGTTAGAATTTGGGACGTTTTGGACTCTAGCTTCAAAACGAAGCATCGGATTGGAAAACAGAGACCAGATTTGGAATCAGCTTGATGTTATTGTCCAATGAGGATCATCATCCAATGAGAATCAAGCATTTCTTTATAAATAGCGAGCCTTCCACAGTGAGAATCATTCCATCGTTGAATCACACGAGTGACGGACGCACATTTTCTCTCTCTCTAGTTCCCTGTTCTATTACCCAACTAAAATGGTAAGTCGCTACTTCCCTCCCTCTCCTCCCTTGAACGTAAACTTAATACAATCTTTTTTCATTTTCAGGCATCTACTCCATCTGCTGCACTAGTAGGACAAAATGGCGGTCAAACGTTACAAGGTTCGCTACGGTCAGATCATCTACAACTGAGGCCAGTGGAAGAAACATCCAAGGTACATAATCCTACACCGCTACAGCGTAAATTTAAACAAGCCTTGCGTTATGATGATCATAGCGTAGTACTCCAAACGGGAATGCTCCCTTCCACGGATGTCAAGATAATGCACAGTACATTCGCCACCAACTTGATATTATTGAGGAGTACGTGACATTAAATATGGACATTCCTACTCCTCTTGCTCAAGAGTGGAAGGCGAGAGATGACAAGGATACTCCCTATAGAAAGATTTGGGATGGTAATCACATTTGCCTACCGGTATCACATTGGTGTACTTACTATAAGAAGGATGGAGATCATTCAATACCCATCAGATGTGATGAGCTCGGAGAAGGTACTTGGGATATCCTTTTCAAAGTGAATGGGCTATATTATGGTCGACACAAGGATAATAAAATAGCCTCTCTCTCCATGCATATGGAATCCATTTTATATATTCCGAAACCACCCAACGTGGACGACATAATTGATCAAATCCTTAACAGCAGTGGTACGAAGCGCAAGTCGGAGAAGAATGCTACATCAAAACGCAAATCAAAGAAGGAGAATTACTAGTCCTTTCCTAACTCTACCCTATGACAATTCGCTTATGTGCTTTGAGTGTCGTAGACGTGGTCTTATTAGATACATTTTACTTCTTCGTTGCCATCATATCATTTGTGTATTTTGTCGTGAAAAGCATCGATGTAATTCTTCATTTTGTAATATGTTATAGAACGCTTCCTTAGATGTGTAAATTTCCGTTTTAGGCTTCTATCATCATTTTTATGGATTGTGAGGGTGAACCTGTACAGGAGCTCAGTGCTATTGCTATGAACAATTGGACATATCAGATTGTTAGTGTCTATCATCAACATGCCAACTGTGATCCCAATGTTGATCAATGGGCGAGAAAACACATTCATGGACTTAATCTGAAATATTTGCAAGAATATGGCTTTTCTTGTGAGACTGCTCTTCTTATTGACTTTAAACGATGGTTAGCTGCTTTCAATGTTATACGCATCTTTTGTAATAATCCTGGTAAGGAGAGGAAAGTATTTCCCAATCTAATCATTGATGATATTTTGCTCCCGCCTTGGGATAGTAGAGTGAATCAACATTATCATGAAGTCACGAAACGTTTTAAGGATTTGTGTGTTCCTATTTTGTCTGTTCGTTGTAGTAGCTACGTTCATAACCAATGCTTCTTTCCTCCTTACCTCAACACTGCCAAAGTCCTGTATGGTTATCATTGCTCGCTGTATGATAGTTATCAGCTGTATCTATTTTATCTCTTTCAAACCATTGATTTATAATGCATGCTTGTTACCGTTATTCAATAAATGTTACTATGAGAAGAGTTGTTGTTTTCATGCAATGGATGGTTAGTTAAAGGGCGATCATGTCTTTCTCAAACGACTGCGGAACATTACGTTTTCATAGGCAAAGTTTAAAAGGAGCTGTTCAAGATTATGTGATAAATTTTCATAAAGATGAGACCGACATCGAAGCAGTGGTAGATGATGCTAGCACTCTATTTCTAGAGTTAATGAATACATTCTCTGATAGCATTGTCATGGCGCGATTAGTTGCGAAAATTAAGTTTAGTCATTTTGGAAAGGAAGAGGTGGAAAGTCGCTCTTTCCATTTTGCTTCTTATTCAATGGAAGTGGTAGATCACCCGAAGAATTTTTTAAAAGACATATGATAAAAATTGCTGAACGTCTTAACGCATTTAACCATCATGGTAGCAGTCTAGTGATTGAAGCGATTTCAGATATTCACATTCAACTTTCCATAAAGAAAAATTGAAATGCAGTGGTACTTGATTGTAGCACAACTGGTTTTCGAGCTATGTCTGCTCACTCTCGAAGTATATTCCTTCTGTACATGCGTCTATTATTTAGAAAAGGCTAGCAAATTCATATCTTCAAAAAGACTTGCTATAGACATTAGTAACGGTGAAACTATGTGTTGCGATGTATGTAAGCGAAAGGATGGAAATGAAAAGCGCATCTTCAAGAGATGTAAGCATGCTTTTTGTCAACGCTGTTTCATACGTAATTGCATTCAACTTTGCCAATGTAACCACTGTGACATTGCTCATTTCGAGTGTCACTTATGTCGCAATAGTTAGTACCTATGCAAATGTGGTAAAGATAGGTTTTAGCAAAGACTAACACGGAAAATGGCGAAACGTAAAATGACGAAACGTAAAAGTCAAAAGTTTTCTTCAGCCATTCAAGCTCTCCGACGAATGAAAGCAAATCAGCGATACAATGCTATACGACATGCTAACGATAAATTCATTTGTGAAATTATTTCTCATGTGAGGAAGTTGAGGACGAAGAAATTAGCACCAAAACAACGAAAGTTACTTAAGCGATATGCTACGAAATTGCGTTTCATCTCCAATCCTAAAGTCGCCCTTCAAAGAAAGAGGAAAACTCTAACACAAAAGGGCGGTTTCCTTTCAGCAATACTTCCAATGATAGCTCCTGCCGTGGGCAACCTATTGGGAAATATCTTTGGCTCTAAGCGTTAATTATGCAAATGTTGAGTCTCAAAGTAATAAAATGGATTTCAGACTTCAATGTGATAAAGTTCTGACTGTATCAGGTCCATCTCATGCAGGTAAAACTGTTTTCACGCTGAATTTATTGGATAAAAGAAGGGAGTTGTTTAAGGAACCTATCAATCGAGTGATTTGGTGTTATGGTATTTATCAACCGTCGCTGTTTCAGGAATTGCAAAGTCGCAACTTTATTCGACATGAAGGAATTATTCCAGTGGATAAACTTCAGTCTAATGATGTTGTTGTATTGGATGATTTATTAAAAGAAAGTAAGAATTCAAAAGATGTTACAGATATGTTCACTCGCGCAGCACACCATAAAAGGTGTTTTATCATCTATATTACACAAAATTTGTTTCCTGATGGAAAAGAAGCTCGTACACGAAACCTGAATACACACTATTATGCTATTTTCAAGAATCCGCGAGATAAAAGTCAATTTGAAATTTTAGCGCGACAAGTTGCACCCAGAGGATCAAAAGCCTTAATTGAAATTTTTCAAGCAGCTACTGAAAAACCATACGGTTACTTATTCATTGACTTTACGCAAGAGTGTCCGGAAGAATTTAGATTTCGAAGTGATATTTTGAAAACTCCCATGATTATCTACAAACTATGAGTTCTTATTCTCGCATGATTGTTATTCCTCAGATGAATATGTGCAATTGACTGCCATGCAGCAAGTAAAGCAACCTCTTGCAAATCAAATGTATAGGAAAGAAATAGATTATCAGCAAAATGTTCACATCAAAGATCCACATCGTGCTGTATTATTACAATCGGAAACTGTTGAGCAATTGAAAAACTTGAAGAATAAGATGCGTGACTCTGTATCGACTGCTACACCTTTAGCATCTCGCGCACATGCCATATCTCTTTTCAACAGTATTGAACCCCATCTCAATGTAAATGATAGAGGAGAAATCATTACAGATGAAAATAAAGTGATTGATGCTTCACGTTATGAAGACTTGATTCAGTATGCGACACGTAGAAAGCGCCGTCAGGCTATGTTCCACCTGGTTGGTCATACTTTCTTAAACTATTGAAAAAGCATAATGTGCCAAAATTTGCTTTAAATAATGAGACATTGAAAGAACTTGATTCAACAGTGGCTACTACTCCAATGCTTCAGGCGATGAAAATGCCAACAAATTGGTTTAAGACGTCACCTGCTACATCCCCTCCCACACTCACTAAGCAAACAAGAGGAAGAACTCGACGTAGATCTACATCGCCACTAAAACTGGTAAAAGGAAAACGTAAAACAGCTCCTCCTAGGAAATACATGTTCTCAGACTATTAATATGAAGCAGATGTGTTGCTTGCCATGTAATGAGCCGCCAGAGGTGAATGTCGTTGTCACTTGCACTTGCTGCGCCAGCTCTCATAATGAAACCCCTAAGCAATGTGAACACGATCGCAAAACCGCTAAAGCTAAATGCTGCAGTTGTTGTAAATGTAGAAAGGCAAGAAAGAAAAAAGATGAGAAGGAGGAAAAGAGTCAGCCGTCATCGACTGAACGTTTGAAGTCAATCTATTATGATGTAAAACATCCGGCAGGATTTGCATCTATCAAGAAATTATCAAAAGCGAGTGATCTTCCACAATCACAAGTGAAACGATGGTTAAAGGGTCAGGCTACCTATACACTCCACAAACAAGCGAAAAAGAAGTACGCACCCGCCATTATATTGTTCATGACATCGATGAACAGTGGCAAGCAGATTTGTGCGATGTTGCCTCCATTTCAAAACATAACTCGGGCAATAATTTTATTTTAACCGTCATTGATATTTTCTCGCGTTATGCGTGGGCTCAACCTTTAAAAACTAAAGAAGGGAAAGGAGTAGCAAAAGCATTCCAAACAATTTTTCGAGAAGGTCGCATTCCAAAAAGAATTCAGAGTGATCAAGGAAAAGAGTTTGAAAATCAGCATGTGACAAGATTATTTGAGAGGCATGACATTGAGTTGTTTAGTGTAAAGAGCGCTTATAAAGCTGCACTCGTTGAACGTTTTAATCGCACATTAAAAAATCGCTTGTGGCGACATTTTACTGCCAACTTGACACAAAATTGGACAAAGGTTCTACAAGATACACTCCATGCCTACAATCACTCTATCCATCGTTCTATTGGACTCAGACCAGTAGATGTAAATGCTGACAATGTAGATAAAGTGCGCGAATCATTCCAACGTAAACGCACTCATGTGAAAAGTGATGTGAAAATTGGCGATAAAGTTCGTATCTCAAAAGTGAAAAGTGTTTTTGCTAAAGGGTACCTTCCGAATTGGACAGAGGAGGTATTTACAGTATCAAGGATTAATCAAAAAGACTCTCCGACCACCTACAAGTTGAAAGATTACGATAATGAAGAAATTGAGGGTAGCTTTTACCGCGATGAGATTGAGGTAGTCACTGAAAGTGAAACATATTTGGTAGAGAAAATCATTCGATGTAAAAAACGGCAAGGTGAAGAATGGTGTCTTGTTAAATAGGCTGGTTATCCTTCAAGTATGAACTCTTGGATGCGTCGTGCCGACATCTTTCATCTAAGTGATCGACAGTGATTCATGCAAAGTTGTAACTAACAATGTTTAGGGTTTGAGCTATGAATCCAACTGCCTCATTTTATTCACGACCCTCCTATGTAAGTGGCGGAGGACAAATTTACATCGGTGCTCGCCGCCAACGTGGAGGTAGCATACTTGGTGCACTGAAATCTGTTGTAGCACCTCTCATATCCCATGTCGGTAGATCTTTAAAACGAAATGTTTTAAGTAATGCCGTTGGCTTTGCTGGTGATGTTGCTAGTGATCTTTCCAGAGGTAGAAGTTTTAAGAGCAGTTTGTTGAATCGTGGGAAGGAACGCGGTTTAAAAACATTGAAGCAGACCATTGCTGGTGTTACTCAAGGAAAGAAATCACCTAAACGAATGAATAAAGGAAGGAGGAAACATCGCGGAGCTGGTAAGGTGCGATCTTCAGTCAAAAGGCATTCACGCAAACGTCGCAGAGGCTCTAATCATTCATCAGGCGCTAAACGACGACGCTGCTATAACTTCTAATCATGGAGTGTAAAACTTCCGGTTTTTGTTTGTTCGATCAACAAGCCATACAGACAGATATTCTTAGTTCAAGTATTGTAGATTATCATCCTCGAACAGCTGAGAATGCTGGCCCCATTGAATTTGTTATTCCTGGTGGTAGTGATGACTACATAGATTTGAGTTATGCGATGCTTGATTTGAGGTTTAGAATTCAGCAAGCAGATGGAAATGCTATTGACGATGCACATAAAGTTGGACTGAACAATTTACCATTGACTACATTACTTCGTGATGTTTCTCTAACGATTGGAGAGCAGCAAGTGGAAGGTGGTCAAAGCGATTATCCCTATAAATCATATTTCAATCATGTATCACAGTTTCATCCAGCAGCACAAAAAAGTCATATGGAAGCCATGGGATGGTACAGAGATGAAGCAGGAAAATTTGATGTTGAAACAAACAGTGGCTTTGTAAAGCGATCTGCTATGATTAAAGATAGTAGAGTATGTCAGCTATATGGTCCGCTGAATTTAGACTTCTTTAGACAGTCAAAGTTTTTACTGTGTAATACCAGCATGCGACTCAAGCTGACATTGAATAAGCCTGAATTTGCGCTGAATGCATTTGCTAAAGTTGACAATTTTAGAATTCATGTGGAAGATATTGCACTTTACATTCGTCGAGTAGTACCGAATCCAAGTGTCATTAGAGGGCATGCTGAAGGCCTTAACCGCCAAAATGCCATTTACCCAATTCAGCATACAAAGCTTCTCACCTTTACAATTCCGAAAGATCAAAAGAGTTTCATGAAAGATGGCCTCTTTCCATCGGAAGCACCGAAGCTCCTCATGGTGGCAATGGTTGAAAATGATGCATTTAATGGTAATATAAAGAAGAATCCTTTCAATTTTAAACACAATCAGTTAAGTGAAATTGCTTTACGTGTAAATGGTGTGAGTCATCCTGGTCCACCCTACAAACCAGATTTTGCTTCAGATCAATTTATGCGCAGTTATGTTGATTTTATGGATGTCTTTGGCTTTTACAATACGGATGACACCAACGGACTGACTATGAAAGAGTTTAAGAGTGGATATACTATTTATGCATTTGATTTAACTGCTGACAGCGATATTAGTGCACCCTATCGTCAAGCGAACGTGCCTCATAATATTCGTTTGGATTTGACGTTCAAAAGAACACTACCTGAGACGATCAATGTATTAATTTATGCAGTCTTCGATTCAAATATTGAAATTACAAAGTATCGTGACGTGATTCTTCAGTATAATCGTTAATGAGTTGGTTGACTGCTGACGATATTAAGACTAAAGTGCAGCGTAATGCAGACGAAGCGACGTTGAAAGCTTTCGATAATGTCTATTCACTCGATACCTTACCACCTGCAGTAAATCACTATCCCATCTTTATTGTGCTAAACACTCATTCACAGAATTTAGGCGGTGAGCATTGGAAAGCGATCTTTATTGGAGAAGACCGACGTGGTGAACTATTTGACTCTCTTGCTCAACCTCCAAATATACCAACACAGCAGTGGTTGAGAAAACATACGCGTCAATATCAGCGAAATGAACGCATACTACAACATCCACTTTCATCAACGTGTGGTGCTTTTGTACTGTACTTCATCTTAAAACGTTTACATGTATCTCGATTTGCATCTATTATTCAAAACTTTCATGTAATCCATCCTCTAATGAAAAAATGATTTGTAAGTTCTATCATGATTTGAAATAAAAACATCATGTTGGAAAAAATTGTTTTTTTATTTTACAATCCGCTGGGTACGTACATACTCAATGAGATAGTCTAGGATCATATTTGCTTGTTCATGAGATTTTAGTCCAGTAATGATCACTTTACTATTATGAAAGATTGCCACATGCACAGGCAACCAACAACTAATGAGAGCTGCAGGAAAAAGTTCGGGTTCATAACACAAACTGTAACTGCTGGTACGAATCTTCAAAAATGATAGACTGTCACTCAATTGAGTAGAGATCACCATATTGTCCACAGTCAGATTCGACATCACACACCTCTCCCTCTTCCATATCCGACGTAGTAGTCTTTGTAGCTCTAAGCGCATTGACTGCGCCGATGAATGAGAAAGGGCGCCGAGAATCTGTACAGTCCCATTTGGGAAGAGTTGAAGATTCCGTGAATTTGTCATCTTCACCACTAACATTTGAGGACGGCCCGGGTAATACTTGCTGTTTGGAAGCTGTTGGCGTAATGTTGTGAGATCGATTTTGGTGTAGAGTCTGAAGCGACGGAGAATGTTGACGATGGTGTAGCGATGGCGCTTCATGATGAAAGAATGAGTAAATTGAGCGATGTACCTTCCTTTTATACTTTTCCCAACTACCTTGATGAAATGTGAAGTTAGTATGAAGTTGGGAATGATAGAGTTGAATTCGCCGATTGTTGACGCGCAGCCAGATGCGATTTCCAATACGTGAATGTCTTTTCATATAGAAGTATTTCAAGTCCTTCATGATATGATGTAGAGATTGAAAATGACGATAAGATAAAGCAAACTCTCTTCTCACATTTCCAGTTGAATCTTTGAAATAGACGTTTCGATCATGATCCGTTTCAATACGTTGTAGGGAATCTAATTTCCAACTCATGGTGCGTGGTAATCATATCTGATTAAGATTTGCATAGTAGGGCGATGAACTCACGACGAATAAATGTCATGATGGAGCGATGTATGTATCTTCTATACTTCTCCAATTGTATTTGCGAAATGAGAAACAGTTTGCGGAATGAGAATGGTAGATTTGAATTTCATTTCTGTAATGTTGAAGCCAAACTTGATCACCCAAGGAGATGAATCTTAATGTTTCAAAATATTCCAAATCCCTCATGATATCATTGAGGTTGACAAATTGTCGCCATGTTAATGTAATACCTCTTGATGTATGACCATGAGAATTTTTGAAATGTACGTTTCCATCACGATCAACTCTGATATATTGTAGAGAGTCCAAAATCCAAGTCTTCATGATGTTATGCAAAGTTGCAGATTAGCAATATAAAAATGTCGTTTTATCATATTTTGCTTAGCAATGCGGCTACAAAGAGATTTACTAGTAATCGAGCCGCAACTCTTTTCTACTCCCATTGATCATGCACAACAGCTAAATGGGAATTGGGAAGTGGGTGTCACTCAACTTGTTTTATAGCAACTGTGTCTATACTTTGATCATGAGGTGATGACTATTAATATGAGCGTACAGCTGCTTATCAATGTGAAAAGGGGTGCCGAGTATACATTCCACAGTGGTCAAAGAAAGATCTCTTATCATGTAAAAAGTTTATATATGATTTCTTGAATAAAGCGTGTAAACATATTGTCCAATTTACTCCGCACAATGATGATTATAATTATGTACATCATGTAGTTGAGAAAGATTGGATTGTTGGTTTAAGTCCAAGTTTTAAGAAATGATTTAGGCTACCTCGCTAGCGCCTTAACAAGCTATGATAATTTTAACGTTAATTACCACATAAGTGGTCATAAACAGTTAATATATCGAGAGGAAGCTTATTATGTAGATCTTATTCCAAGAAATGAGAAGACGTTGGTGAAGAAGATTGTGATTAAGCCAAGAAAGACAAACATGACTCCTGAAACATTATTGAAGAAATTTAATTATCTCCTTCGAGTTGATGGTAAACAAGTGGCAACATTGACTTATATCAAATCATCTAATCATATTGCAATAAGCAAATTAAATGATGATGATCTAGTATTAGTTTGTTCAAAAGATTTTCATCAGTTCTTACGACATCGTTCTGCAGCTGTTCATGGAAAATCTGATATGCAACATTTACCATGTGAAAGGCCAAATCAATTTGATACAGAATGGGCCGTATCTTTATACAGAAAGTGTGTAGAGCCTTTTGGTGGTTTCTTACATGAAACAAGAGTGTTGATGCCTCGCATTATTACTTCGGTTAAATTGGTTGTAGATTATTTAAATGAAGTGATTAATGAGCAACATATTTCATTTTCTGAAAAAGAAGGTACTTTGTCTCTCACTATAAGTGGAAAAGGTATTGAACTAATTATGGATAAAACTCTAATGGACATTTTGGGTTTTGACCAAAATATCTTTAAAAGTGGTACTGTAACCAAAGCTAGCGCAGACATGTCGCTATCGCGTCGTATTAACTATTTTCAGATATATTCCAATATTGGTGAAGATGTACGTGTGGGAGATGTTGAAGCTCCATTGCTAGCAATGATACCATACCAGCCAAAGAGCTGCAGTATTTTATCTGAGCATACTTTCAAGAAAGTGCATTATACAAAGCTGAAATCAAACTACATCCCACAAATTGATATTGCCATTTATGACGATGCTGGTGCGTTGATTCCTTTTCATAAAGATGCTGTGACAAGTATCACACTCCATTTCCGAATGAAGAGTTAATGCAAACGTATGCTAATATATTTTTCCAATGTGAATAATATGGAAAGTGAAAATAAGGACTCGTTTCTAATCTACTTGCCCAGTAATGCTTCTATGAATAAATTTCCCAAAAATAAACCATCAGACTATCGAGTAGAATTAAATCGCCCACTGCATTTAGAAGGTGAATGGGAGGTTGGCGTTTCTAGTATTTGCTATGATAGCAATATTCAGAATGTGAATGATTTGGAAGAAATGATATTGACTCCTCGCACCATGATGGAATAACGATGAATAATGCATTTCAGTTCCCATACAATTTAACATCAGATGGAAAGTGGAACTATGAATGGATTCAGATAAAATCAGATTCTTATGAGCCATTTGGGAATGAGAAAATTATTAAGGCATTCAACAGTGGTAATACTTCCATCATGAAGAATAAAAATCAGAAAGCTTATGAGTTTACTATCTATCATTGGAGTGGGAGACAGTTCCTCCGCTTTCATTCTTTTACTAAAGGTCTTACGCTGAGGTTGGATAGTGAATTCTATCCGCATCTCGGTTTGGTCATGGACTACATCTATAACGTCAATTGCTACTGCAAATGTTAGAAAAGTTTATTCAAATCGAATCAACAAATTTCATTATAGATTTAAAATATTTGATGAAGATGTTGTAGAATGCGAAGAACGCATTCATTTTGAAAAAGCGTGGTGTTCAACCTTTATCACTTATTGAGTTAGTAAAACGATGGAATGAGACTGTGGGTAAGAAGTATGGAGAGAAAATTATGGCGGACAAAAATAAGTTGGTTATTCAGAAATATAATGACAAACTTACAGTTTATTTCTCTCCAACCTTGCGTCATTTTGTAAGACATTATACACCTATTATTGGAAGTGGTGTATGCTTCTCATGAATATCACACTAAAGCTGATTCAGTTAATGATGAATGGTGGGTGGACATCTATGGCGATCGCATCAAGAAAATTTACCAGTCTTATGAAGAATCTAAAGTTGCTATCAATATAATGCCGCGTCTATATCATACAGTTGAAAGCTTCATTCATGTAGTAAAATCCTTATATACAACAGAAGTTGAAGCATGTGATGAAAAGTAAATATGAGTAAAAGACACACCACATTTCGTTTTCAATTGAAAATCAACGCGTTGTTCTGAAACTGGGTGATGACATTCAATGTCAATTGAGTAAAAATTTGAAAAAACTCTTGTGGTTTTTCATGCTACAAACTGTGTTTGCTGCTGCGCATACGATTGGTATAGAAACACCAATGACACTTGATAAACATGAACAGCACCTTTACATTCAAAGTGATTTGATTCTACCTATTTCTGTTGGTGAGAAAAAAGAATACATTTTACGTGATTTCATTCATGATAAAGACGCTTCATATGGAATAGTCGAGAAGATGTTTGAATCTATTTTCTATCCATCCCGTCGTCAAACAAACTATTCCCTCTATTGCTATCAAAATTACCAATGGTTTACAAGTGTGCATCCATGTGATAGATACTAAATCCCTAATTACGTCAGTGTTTCGGAATACATAGTGAAGTCATTGTGATATGTTTTATTGAAATA
>CAJQUW010004401.1:0-13164 GCA_907163375.1 Prostheceraeus crozeri | reverse complement strand
TAACGGCTTATCCGTTCTTTTCCAGCCCATAAATCAAAAACGAGCTATACTGATTGTATTATTCGTTTTCGTGGTTCACTATGGACAGTAATCAGTTGTAATATCAACACACAAATGAATACAAACGATTACAACCGTGAAAACGTTCACCCGCCTTCTTGGCTTTACAATAAAAAAATCTGTTGAATTCAAGAAAATACGTTGCCTAATGATTCCTTGACAAGTTATCAAAATAGGCAATAAACAAAATAACGACTTTTACCAGATTTTTAGGTGAAGAAGCAATATTAAAACGATTAAAATTGGTTCTACTCATATGCTATAACTGTTTAAAATGTGCAAATATACCGTCACACTCCCACCTATACAACTTTGCTGCGGTGAAAAGTTGTTCAAATGAGTTAAAATATAGAAACTTCTTAACAATATGCCTACATTTCATTCAATTTAAAGAATTTCTACAAACTAGCAGACTACAAAACATTACCAATAAAGAGCTTCGTTCACTTTTGTTCATAATTGTTATGTTCATTGTTCTTTACACACCATAAATTGTAGAGTTCCAATTCTAAAAACAATTTCACCAATCTTCTTTGTACAACCAGGTATGGATATTCACTCACGAAAGTCAGGAACGTGCATGTTCCATATTTACAACAAATAGAAGGTTTTTAAACTAGTGTTCTTATCAAATTTATACAAATGAATCAGCTTAAGAAATTTAAAACTTTTTCAAAAATTACACTCCTTTTATTGCATTCAGGATACAAATTCAATAAAAAAATTAATTGCGACTATTCATCAGTAGTACATCATAAACGGGCATTTTCACTTGTTCATAAGGATGCACGATGCATTGAATTACTTTTAACATTTAAACAGTACGTAAGCTTATTGCAATAAAAGATTATCTCAGACCAAAAAATTCAAAGAATGATTATAACTATTCCTACTATCAACTAGAGAGAATGACTTTCTGATAGTCCGTTCTATGACCTTGACCTTTTTTCTTTGTCTTACATATTCGCCAACATCACTCTTCTGACAAGACCATCACTACTCTCAATCACTTCCTTGACCAATCCTAAGCTCCATTCGTTCCTAGGAAGGGACCCATTCATCCACGACTAAAAAACATCTCCACCACCTTCAGTGTATTTCTAGATCTACTTAGCCCAACACTTCCGGTGATTGATACTTTGCAGATATTTCTTTCTTCCATATCTGCTCCAGAATTGCCTCGGGATAAGTATTGATAACTCTTCTCCAGCGTTTACGCTGATTAGAGATCTTTTCTATCATAATAGACCAGGTGGTGGCGGATCGTTGTGGGAATCTTTCATTGTAGACGAATTGTGTGATTGGGAGTCAATGGAATCTACCTGTGGATCATTAATTGAAGTCCGTAGTTTAGTGAGATGGGCGATTGTTAACGATATTGGACATGGCCTCATAAACAGTGTTTCTCAATGAGGAATCAATCCAATTGTCTAGATTGCATTTCTATGGGGTGCTTGAGAGAATGCCTTCAGAGCGGTACGTATTTGTCGTTACCCCATATACTCGCCTCGATTGACTGGCATAAGGGTGTGATTCATGGACAATCTCACAGTTCATAATCTTTGCTCATGTAATTCTCAATATTTTCTTTGTCCATCTCTTCACTAGAGCCTTTCGCAATTTCATTGTTATCACCCACCGACGAAGAAATTGCTGCCCTGATCTGATCATATTAATCTGACGTAACCTTATGCCTTCTGATGGCAATGAAAACATCGAAGGGCATTGATGATAGGCAATTCAGTTGACATTATCATACCAATAGTTCGATATGTATAGCTCCTCGAACAAAGACAAGGTAAACAGTAACCCATAGCGCTTCTTGCTGTCTTCGACCAGACTTTGTCCAGAAGAGTGTCCAAAGACATCCATGCCGCAAATACGTGAAATTGGCGGTGGGATGGCTCAATTCGATCGATAGGTAGATCTGACATTTTTCTGACTTTCTGGGGGATGACGATTCTTTCGACAAGCAACACATGAGTTAATTGTATTGGATACTAGCGTGCTTCCTTTGAGTATCCAAAATCCATTGGAAACGTATGGTATTCACAGTTATGCCGCGTCCTTGATGCCTTGGATAGTTCATGGAAATATGTTGGCAAATTCAGACGAGGAATATATAACTCTTCTTACTTCAAAATAATCGGGTGGTGTTTCATTTCAGGCGACAAGGTTGAGTTTCTTAGCCTATCCGCCAAACGACGTAAAATTCCATGTTTATCCTGTGAAAGGATCCAAAAATAAATAAAAGGGGCCCTTAGGCAACAACTTCATAATTCAAATCAGATTTCTTGTGAGAGACGAATAATAATCAAATTTCGCAGCCTCTCGTTCTTCCACGGTGGATAAAATATGTCGTATCCTTTATTCCCCTTAGCTCTCGCGTTGTATACCGTGCTATAGCTGCAACTAGCGTCGACCATTTAGAGAACTTTTCAAAAATGATCGCGATCAAAACTTGATGTCGTAGAGACTCGACTTGACGTAGTGGAACTAGTCACAAGACACTCTCAACTTCAGGGTCTTCCTTGTTTAGATCAAATTTTAATTTCAGATGAATTCAGTATCTCAGATTCCTCATAAGAATTCAGGACCTTTCAGCCAATTTGATTTCTTTGAAGTCTACGAATGTTCAGGTCCTCTAGAATGCGTGATCAGCAGGGTTAGACTTTTGTTTCAATGTAAACGCCATTGGCCGCTCGGATCAGAAGGCATCACGAATTGTTTGTGACACGATTTGCGAACGAACATATTGAAAGCGAAGGATTCGTTTGCAATGTACCCGCAAGTACCACTTTAGAGTCCGTCCAGGAGATACTTCTTCGTCAGGGGTTAATCTCAATTCATCTTTCAGTTAGCTTACTGGACCTTGACCGAGATATGACTGCAGCTGTTAGTTCAAGTCGCGGAATTGTCTTCTGTAACTTGGTAGGCGCTACTCTGGATTTTTCCCAATCAGGAGAGTACAGTGAACACGATTCTGATCATCAATCATTCTAATATACGAACATTGTCCATATCCTGTTGTGCTTGCATCCGAAGGAAGTGGTGGTAGCTCAACTCTTGCTTACCTCTCCGAAAATACAAAGGAGTCCATTGCAACGAGGTTATGCGCCATGCGTAGATAGATTAGTTCTTTCAAGTCTGTCAACCATTGTTTCCATTTTGGTAGAAGATCATCAGGCAATAATCATTCCAGCTACTTCCGTTCTTACACATTTGTTGCAGTAGTATTGTCTTCCCCAGAAGGATAAAGGGAGAGATCAGTCCTATAGGATCGTAGACAGAAGCACCTCACAAGCAAGAATATCGCGTCTAGAAAAGCCGAATGCTTTATCTTCAAACTTGAACATCAAAGTAATCTTCTTCAACGTTCCACAGGAGACCCGAGAGTTGATGAAACTTGAGGAACATGGACTATTCTTAGGTACTTCACTCGTAGTCGTGCTAGATACATGATCATTCTCCTAGGATAGCTTTCAAAACATCAGGATCATATGGATGCAAACTTGTGCAATTGTAGTCCACCTTGTTTGCTCTATGTATTAACAGCAATTCATGTGCAATTTGTATAGCTTCATCTTTAGTTTTTTGCACTTAGAAGTCCGATCGTCAACATAGAAAGATATGTTCATTATAAATTCAGAGAAGCTGTAGCAAATTCTTTTTCATGACTGCGCGCTAGATACTGAAGACCGAAATTTGAGCAACCTGGTGAGGACACACCGCACCAAACAAAGCACTTTCATCACTATTTATATTCAAGTGCCTTCTGATTCGTATCACATTGAGGCCACCATATAAAATCCAAATAATCTCTGTCATTCGGATCAACGAGGATAGGGTGTGTGAAACATTCGTCTGATATCACACAGTCAATGCAACAGGGTATCTTCTGAATCGACTTAGAACTCCTATCAACGTATTGGTCAGATCAGGACCGGTGAGCAGATGATCGTTTAAACAATTTCCCTGGTATCGATTAGCACATTCGCAATACACAACACGGATCTTTCCAGGTTTCTTGGGGTGATACCACACCTTGATGAGGTAATATACCTATCCTTCTCCCACCTTAAACGTATCATCTGCAATTATCCGCATCTCCATCCTTGATGATGTCTTCCATAAATCCAATGTAGTCTTCGCGAAACCTCTCATTCTTCAAAAACTTTCTCTGAAGATATCCAAGCGTACTTCAGCTTGACGTCGGTTATTAGGAAAAGCAGGACGTTTATAAAATGGCAAAGGAAGTTGAGATGACCATTATCTAACTGAGTCACGGACGAGTTCAATATCTTCATAAACTTGAGATCATTTTGAGTCATCATCTTATCGCTATCATCACCAAATCCCCCTCCAATCAGGATAACGCATCTTGAGGAGAAATCGGATATTCTTTCGTTACGATTCTGTGGCAAAAACGACGAACTTCATGCTACCTCCACCTACAATTGAACCAACCAAGATCAGTTCTTACTGCATAGGGATGATTTCCATCACTAGTGACAGATTCTCGTGGAGCTAGTGCTATGAGGACAATCGTATCCTATGAGCAAGCCAAATTCTCGATCTTGAAGTGCAGGAATCTTCGTTGCTACTTCGTGTAGATGAGGCGCACTGTTTTGGCAGTTTTCCGGCGTGGGAATGCAAGACGATTCACCTGGTATTATATCCTTTGAGTAGACTTTAGAAATCCTTACTATTTGATTCTCATACAATCCTAGAACTTTGATATCTTCAACCACGTGTGCTTTCTGAAACTGCGGCCTTTGAGGACATCGTCGAAAGCTTCAAACTGACCTTACTTCCTATCCATTCAAATGAAGTGTCTTGATTAAATCGTCAGAAATATAGCTGGAATCGCTTTGAGTGTCTAACAAGGCATACGTTAGAATCTCCTCATTCGATCCATTAGATGACAACCCACACAGGTACGGTCATCGAAGTTGCGCAGCAGGATACTTGTCGGATACAGCAAGACGTTGATGAAAGCGGTGTGAACTTACATTCTCGATTCCTGTCATATTACTCGAAAGGACTTTTATCTACGTGTAGGAGTGTTGGGTGCTGCGATTTCTTACACACGTCACAAAAGTCTCGATTTTACAGAACTTCGATTGGTTGTTCCACTTAAGAGGCAAGCAATAACACAAGTTGTTTTCCATTTACATAATTCCTCCTCTCTTCAATCTTCATCTTTCTAAACTATGGCACTTCTGTAATGAATGATTCTGCTTGCATAAAATACAGTTCTTAGAATTTGATTCTGTAGCAGGAACTTCCTTCATTCTTTCAGTAAGCTGAGCAATTCAGTTTTTCGTGGCTAACGTTCGAATGTTTGAGGATTTCTTACTAAATACTATGTGATTCGAAATTGAGAATTTGATTGCACGACTATTTCTGCTTCTTCAGATAAGAACTCAGTGAACTTCTTGAATGAGGGAAATTCTCCACTCCTAAGCTCTGCTGTTACTTTCCTGGCCCATCTGTTTCGCATTGAGTCAGGTAGCTTCGAAATACAATCTTCCTGTTCTCCTCACAGTCGTTTTGAATTATGTAAGCCCTTCACATTCGGTATAGCATCACTACACGCACCAAAAAATCTGCATAATCTCTCAAAGCCTTACCATCACTTTCCCCAACTCTAGGCCATCGTGCTATCCTGTCTCGATACGCTCTCTGAATTGTAAATGAATCTCCATATCGGCTGTTCAAACGTCTCCATGCATCATTATAGGCATTGCAAGTCCGTTCGCAAAAACATCCCTTGAATGACCTTAGAAGCTTCACCAGAAGTGTACTTCTTCAAGTAAAACAATCTTGTCAATACGGATTTTACTACATCTTCTATCAATCAATGAGATGAACGTAGTGTTTCCACTCTGCCCAAAGCTGAGCACATCTCCAGAAAATACGGGTGGTTCAGGAGCCGGCAGTCGATTCATTTGCCATACTTTCTTTAAGTAAGATCAATAACTTCAGTAGAGCTATCTAACTGTCTTGGATTCTTTAAAACAGGTTTCGGTAACGGTAGGCTAACTCAAACTCAGGTTTTTGACAGTACTTGTTTTGCTGGCAGTTCATCGTGGTAGGCTCATACTGTAGGTAGGCTTCATATCAACTTCCAATTTATCTATAGGCCTTATTTTCATCTTCGTAGACCTTTAGTTTGGCTTCTGCTATGCTAATTTCTCCCATGGCCTCGGCAAGTTCAAGCCTGTCTTGAGCTTCCTTCAATAACGTTGGCGATGGGCATGCATTTCTTGCAACATCGATAGGTTTAGCCTTACTAGCTGCTAATTTCTGCTGCTACCTTCAGTGTGCTTCGAACACTGGCTGGACTGCTTTGAGATAAAGGAAAACCACTCTTGACCAAAACGTGGACCCTCTTGTGACATTTGACACGTTCGACCCAAATACAGTCAGGTAATTCTCCTTATCTAAAGGTACATTCAATATTAAATTCGGCGTACTCAGGGTTGAAAGTCTCTTGCGAACTCAACTTGAAAATTATGTCTTTTAACATCTTTCACAATTTGAGCAGACGAATCAACTTTACGCACAATATCTTTATCAGGTGAGTGTTACAAAGACTTCAATTGCTCGTTATACTTTCACTATCTGTACGAATGACTCATCAAGTTGACGCGCCCAGCAGATCTACTTCTTCCTCCTTACGCAACGGTTCTTAAGCCTTGACCGTGCCGACCTTGCCAATACTCTTAAAGTAGCATACACTTTGTCAAATCTTTCACCTAACTTATCCGTGAATTCATTTTCATACGCTTTACCCTTATCAGTCAATATTCTAATCCCTTGTGCTACGCACCTGAGACCGCTCCGTCAAGGCCCTACATGACTATTACCCTGAAGACTCAGACATACCGTAATGATATATTATGACAATAAGCTTACGTGATAAAACTAAGGGAGTTGACGGCAGAAAAAAAAATTCACAAAAAATGTATACAAAAAATGTAATCAGCTTGTAAGTAAATCGCAAAGAAAAATGACACCGCTTACTGAAGAATCTCACGATGTGAAGTATATGTGAATACACTTGAGTCATTTAAACACAAAGACACAACTGACATGCTTGATATCGATTACATAACACTTGCGCGGCCTTGAAAACCACTTCAACGAATCACTACGGTGAGATCTGTTATCATACACACATACATACTCGTTTAACAAATGAAGGTTTTCGCTTTTGCTCGCAGAAGGTTTACGTTTTTCACTGTAACGGCTTATCTGTTCTTTTACAGCCAAAAATCAAAACGAGCTATACTGATTGTAATTCATATCGTATTCGTGGTTCACTAATGTACAGAAATCAGATGTAAAATCAACACACAAATGAATACAAACCAGATTACAACCGTGGGAAAACGTTCACCTTCTTGGCTGTACAATAAAAAACATCTGTTGAATTCAAGAAAATACGTTGCCTAATGATCTCCTTGACAATAAACACAAATAGGCAACTTAAACAAATAACGACTTTTACCAAGATTTTTAGGTGAAGAAGCAATAAAACGATAAAATTGGTTCTACTCATATTCAATAACTGTAAATGTGCAAATATACCGTCACAATGTGTGCCACATAGAAATTTTTATTCAAGGCCATAAAACAAACATCACGCATAATAAACTCAATGGCAACGAAAAAATATACAAGCATGTCGGACTTTATTCATTTAAAAACCATTTTCATTGTCTTTCGATTGCTGCATTCGAACTAAGTAATTCTCCAAGCTTGTCTCAGCGTTAAAGAAATGTGATTATTGACAAGTCATTGATTATTATTAAATTTGTGTAGAATTGGTCTCTTATCAATTTCAATTTTTTATCAGGATGAAACAAAGCCAAGAGATGAAACTGTCTAATCAAATATTAAGCGTCAATAGACAAAAGTAGAATTTAAATAGAGAATTTATTGAATAATCCACACATAAGAACAACTGTTTTAGAAGATCTGCATTTTTGTTGATCCCGTAAGCTTTCCTTATATGCGGATTTGACTGAAACGTACATGAATCGAAGAATACATTTTGTGCAAATTGCGCTTTGAAGTTTGCTCAATTTTTTCGTGTGTAGTGAGTAGCAATTACGTGAATGTATCGTTGTATTATCTTCATTGATAATGTGCATCTCCATATGCTAGCGATAATCAGTGCATCAGTTTGAAAGCTCTATATGACGAATAGGATCTCGATGATGACCTTAGTTGATGAGCAGATTACACGTAGTTGTTTTCATTTTCATCAATGAACTACTCTTCAATGTAACTTCCTCACGATATTGATTTGTCATTGATGTCATTTCAGATATCTTCCAGTTTTGGTCGGATCATCCAGAGGATTGTCCAGGTCAAGGCGTATTTTTTAGTCCATCAAGGACTTCAACGCCGAACTAGCAGTAACAATCGTCCATGAACAAGGCCCGGAATTATTGTTTCGTGATACGAAAGAGGTGGTAGTAGGACGTGTGCGTGACAATGTTGAGTTTCTGGAGAGTGATGCCGACACTCGAATCCTGTCTCTCAACCTCCTTCCAGCTCATTACACTCCGTGCAGCAGGAGAGATGAGAGGTACGATGAAAGCGCCAATTGGAATTGTAATGGAGAAGAAATAGGCCTCTGTTTTACAGATCTTAATTCCGTTATGCACAGTACCGATCGTTTTATAAACGCTTCCGATTGTATATAATTGTTGTGTTTTATAGTATTTATATATGTTATTACATGTACGTGAACTGTGTTCCCTAAATCATATCAATATGATTGATCTTTTTTGATCATTTTTAATATCGATTATGAGCTTGAAGATTCTAACTATAACTGAAAAACGAACTTCAATTTCAAGAAAGTCAAAAACAAGCTATGTTTTGATGTAAACTCTTTACGCTGTGTTTAGATTCAACTCCTTAATCAAATGATGTATTTTATAAAAGTATGATCTTCAGGAATCTTTTGAGAAACTAACCAATTTTTAAAAATAAGCAAGTGATCCTTCCATATGTACTGTATACATAAGGAAGGATAACTGGCTTATTATTAAAAATTGAATATGCTGTGTTATCCATTATGTTGACGTATAGACATTCCGCATTGCAGCACTTATGACAACATTTTCATGACTGATAGCGACCAGCATTCAAAAAGTTTTGATATGCCAGGCAGGTGAAATTTTCACTATCTGATAGCTACTTGTGGTTTTAACTATCTGATAACTACTTGCGTTTTTCAATTTCATGTAAGATCTCGGTTTGATACTTCATTCTTATTAGCAAATGCAATTGATTTGGTTATGGTCTTACAAACTAAATTTCAAGCTCTCAACTTGTCAGGGCGTCAACGAAATTCTAGATTTGAGGTCTCAGAGGTTTTAGTGGACATCTGACCTACAAAACCATCCTATCACTGTTATTTTGCAAATTCATTTTTCAAATAACGGAATTGTTGGGTGATGTTATGCGCTTTTGGAACTGTTTTTTATGTTAAAATGTTACATTCTTGCGTTATATTATTTGCATCCCAAATATTTATATTTGATATATCATTATGTTTTCTTGAATCTGTTCACACTCCTTGAACATGCAAAATTTTAATTTGCACCTTGAAGTTCTGATAAGTTAGTCTGGCTTGATGGTCGAAATCTGTAACCTAGGCCTACTATCTATGCCCTAAGATACACAGGCTTTTGTGAAGTTGTTTCGATTCAATGCGATTTTTTCGCATGGTGTCACATAATCGCAAATGTCTTATCTCACACATTGATGTTTTGCTCTCCTTTCAGAGTTTTCTTCCGTTTTGAGGCAGCATGGGACAGCTCGCTACAATGAATCTCCACTCCTGAACACCGTCACTCCCCATGGTGAACGTGTCTTCCTCACTATCTCTTGTTACATGGATGTCGACGTGTGTACTCAGCCCTGTCAGTCTGACCAAAGATCTATGCATGAGAATTTATCCTCGAGATACCAAGTTGTCTCTGCCTCGGTAAGTTGACGTGAAGCAGTTCTTCGTAGATTGATTGTTTTCCGTCTTAAGAAAATCCTTCATTCTTAGTAGATGAAAAAAAAATATTACATTGATGAATTTTATCTCCATCTACAAGCACGCTGTTAACCTCTAACCGTTGCTCTCATCACCTCTTTACCTACAATATTCCCACAACCACACCATCGTGTTTTTGTTTTACTTCGTCTCTTTGCGTAAAAATGTTATCATATGTGAGACATCAGTGATTCAAAATGAAAGGGTTTTCTCCCATTGCGATCGGATATTTGCTTTTATTACTAGTACTGATGCACTTTTGATTTCTGCTATTGATGTGAACAAAATTTTTGATTACGATAATCGGCCCGTGACGTCATGGAAAGATTCCCACCGTTTCAAGCTTAAAGATTATGAGCGATGATATGGCCTTTGGTACAGATATCGCTTTGCCTCAGGAAGACCTGTGTTTTAACTTGGTTCAGATCAAATTTAAGTATTTCAGAATAGGTATACCTCCACTGTGCATTTCTTCAATCGACTTTTGCTCGCAAGACTTTATATTCAGATTGTGAACAATGAAAAAATTTAGAACTGGTATGGAGTGCTCAGAATCCTATCAAAAGTTGTGTTGTTTTACTATCTTAAGACTTCGATTATTTTACGGAAATGTTCAGATTCCCTCCATGAATGGACGGAATTGAAGAGGAAAATTATCTTTTGTCAATCATGACAACATTGAGAACCAGTGATTTGGGTGACTTTACCTGCATTGACTTGTGTTACAGTATATGTTATTAAACAAGCAGCTTTAATTCATTTGATCATTTGTAGAGCACTCAATAATTTCTTATCTGCAGTGATGTTTTCATAAAGTTGTATGAATGTTTTCCAATTTGTGAGAAAAATAAAAGTTGATTGTGGCTCACCCTGATGGGTCCTTTTTTCCGCGTGTCGTATCCGGCGCAACTACTATCGAATTACGTTATTTCAAAGTTCAAACTGCACTCTGCATTTAACTAGAATTACATGCACATAGCAATTTGAACTAATGAGTGGAAAATAGTGTAAATGGTGAGGTGATTTTCAACTCCTTCGTTTTCATTTGATTCTCTGTAGCATAGCGGTTAGCGATTGTTTGAAGAATAAAAAAGTAGCATTTGCCACACTATACAGCTTGTAATTTCGTGTCGCACACATTCAATGCTTTTCATTCGAAGACATGACATGTAAGTGATGCATCATGAATTTTTTGAAACTCATTGCAAAGATTTTTTTTTTATTTATTTTTTTTTATTTTTTTTTTTTATAATTTTTTTTTATTTTTTTTTATTTTTTATATTAAATTTTTTTTTTTTTGTTTTTATTTTTTTATTTATTTTTTTTTTTTATTTTTATTTTTTTTTTTATTTTTTTTTTTTTTTTTTATTTTTTTTTTTTTTTTTTTTTTTTTATTTTTTTTTTTTTTTTTGTTTCGTGTTTTTTTTTGGCGTTTTTGTTTTTTTTGTCTGATATTTATGGTGTTTTTTTTTTGTTTTTGTTGAGTTGTGTTGTGTTTGTTTGTTTAGAGTTTTTGTTGTTTTTTGTTTGGCCGCTTTTTTTTTGAGTGTTGTGTGTGTTGCTGTTTGTTTTTTTTTTTTTTTTTTTTAATTTAGTTTATTTTTTTTTTTTCCTTTTTATTATCTTTTTTTATTGTTGTTTTTAACTTTCTTTTTTTTAGTTTTGTTTTTTTTTTTATTTTTTTTTATCTATTGCTTTTTTTTTTGTTTTTTTATTGTTTTTTCTTTTTTTTTTTTTTTTTTTTCTTTTTTTTTTTTTTTTTTTTCTTTAATTTTTATTTTTTTTTTTTTTTTTATTTTTTTTTTTTTTTTTTTTTTTTTTTTTTTTTTTTTTTTTTTATTTATTTTTTTTATTTTTTTTTAAATAAAAATAATAATATAACAATATTTTAAATAATTTAAATATATTAAAAAAACTATTAAAAAATTATAAAAACTAATAAAAAAAAATAAATTAAAAAAATAATAAATATAAAAACTTAAAAAACAAAAATAAACAAAATTAAATAATATAAAAATTTATTAAATTTTAAATAAAATTTATCATAAAAAACATATAATATTAATTATTTAACAATAAAATTATATTAAATATTTAAAAATAAAACACATATAATTATAATTTTTTTTTATTTATTTTTTGTTTTTTTTTTTTTTTTATTTTATTATTTGTATTTTATTTTTTTTCTTTTTAAATTTTTTCTTTATTTTATTTTTTTTTTTTTTTTTCTATTTTTTTATTTTATATTATTTTTATTATTTTTTTTTTTTATATATATTATTAATATTATTAAATATTTTTTTTTTTTTTTTTTTCTTTTTTTTTATTTTTTTTTTATTTTTTTTCTTTTTCTTTCATTTTTTCTTTTTCTTTATTATATTTTTTTCTTTTACTTTTTTGTTTTATTCTTTTTCTTCTTTTCTTTCTTTTTTTCTTAATTTTTCCGTTGATTTCTTTTTTTTGTTAGTTTTCTGTTAGTTTTCAGTTTTCACTTACTTTACAGTCAGTTTTCAGTTACTTTTCAGTTAGTTTTCAGTTAGATTTCAGCTAGTTTGGAGTTAGTTTTCAGTCAGTTTTCAGTTAGTTTTCAGATATAGCTTCCAGTTAGTTTTCAGATATAGCTTCCAGTTAGTTTTCAGTTAGCCTTCAGTTAGTTTTCAGCTAGTTTTCAGTTAGTTTTCAGTTAGTTTTCAGTTAGTTTTCAGTTAGTTTTCAGTCAGTTTTCAGCTAGTTTCAGTTATTTTTCAGTTAGCTTTCAGTTAGTTCTCACTTGGTTTACAGTCAGTTCTCATTTAGTTTTCATCTAGTTTTCAGCTAGTTTTCAGTTAGTTTTCAGTTATTTTTTCAGTTAGTTTTCAGCGATTTTTCAGTAATTTTTTCAGTTATTTTTTCTTTTCTTTTTTCTTTTTCTTTATTATCTCCTTTATTTTTTTCTTTTATTTTTTCTTTATTTTTTTGTTTATATTTTTCTTTTACTTTTTCTTTCATTTTTTTCTTTTCTTGTTCTTTGTTCTTTTATTTTTTTCGTTTATTTT
>CAJQUW010004400.1:0-26382 GCA_907163375.1 Prostheceraeus crozeri | reverse complement strand
GAATACAACAAGTGAAGATTCATTATACAGCGCAGCAAGTGCATTTCAAGTCACATAGCGCACATCTTCTAATAAAAGCCCCCGTAGTGTATTTTATTTAAAGTTTTAACTGACCCGTTGTCTATTGGGAACCCGGTGTTTATTGATTCGCGCAGCAGCTACATCCATATTCACCAAATGTTATTTTTGTCGCATCCGTTTTTACATAGTTTAAGGTATTTTTTTACTATGCAATTTTTTAAGTAATTACACCATGTTGTTTGCGATCATGGCTAAGCTATTCAAGCTAGGATATAAGGAATGAATAATCGCATTTTTTCTGTGAAGAAAAAAGCTACCGCACGGTTGTAAGCTGTTTCTCTACTGTTCGTGGCGCTTGAGTATCCCCAACCGCTCTTGACCCACCTCCCGGTTCGGCCAGCGTAATTGGCTGACGTGATTGGCCGCAGAGACCCGTTTTCTATTAGAAGGTATGCACTGCCACAAGCTTGACCTTTGACACCTTTGAAGTAATAGAAATCGAGAGTGATTGGAGATGAAGGGGAATGAAAGGAGGGAATTCACATCTGTAACCGTGGCACTTTTAACAGAGATTCGGGTTTCTCTATTGATCGCTGCAGGAGATCTCTTTGTCAATGACTGTTGTGCTTTCTATGCAGCTTGATTTCTAATCTCTGATTTACTTTAGAGGATATCAGATGTTACTTATCACACTCAAAACCAGTAACATGATTCTATGTTTTAATGCTCGGGGTAGTGCATTGCACTGTAGAATGTCGCTGTCACGTGTAAAGTGTTAGCAGTACCTCGAGTCATGAATTCTAGTGGATTGCAGTCTAATGTGTTTCATGCTGTAACGTTTCATCACTCTTTACTTGAAGGTGCCGTGGGATGGGTGAAGCCATTATCCGAAAGCATGCCAAATATATTATAGAAAGATAAGTCTTCTGAAATTATTTCAATTCAATAGAAGGTATGCGGTAAAACATGCAAAGCGATTAGCTCGTTTATGACAACATTTGAAGCTAATATCCTTACATAGTTCCAAACAACCTCTCCGTCATTACGAGATCACGAAATCAAGCCGAAATTCAGTCAGAAATGTTTGTTTTCTCAGGCATTTCAAAACGGATGCATTTTCGCATTCCGTTTCCTTTTTATAAAAATAATTGATTTCTCATCGAAATTCATGTCTACACCTCGAGTAAAATGCTATCCTGCTCCTGAAAGAAGGAAGACACGAACCACAAAATTTAGATAGTTCATTTTCTACGTATTCCACAGCTTTCCACCAATTTTCAATAACATCGGGCTTAACACTTTCGTCACAATGAGATTTCAAATTTTGAATGCGTGACAGATATGTCGACTTTTGCATTTTCGCTTTGACTGTTTTCCGGTGTTTTTATATACGTTGTATATCAAAATCAATCCGAATTCGTAAAATTAAAAGTGTTTGCATGTCAATTTGAACATAAATGACAATTCCCTTGTAGATTTTATTTAATCTTCGACGTTGAATTCAAAAATTGAAACTTAAAAATTGAGAAATTTTTGTAATTGGACCGAACTACAAAATACAAATTTACTGATATTATTTCCTAATCTCAACGTTTTACTTCTTGCATCTGTTCATCATAATATTCTGAATTGTCATGATGAGAGCTTTCATTTGGTGCATTATGTTTTGAATTTGGGTCAAATGGTTTCTGAGATAGGGCAAGAAATAATAGCCATAGTAAAAAAAATTCTCTTTTTGACCTTTGACCTTACATTTGACCTCCACAGTCACCTTGAATATCAAAACAATTATGATATTTTGACTGGTCATGATGAGAGCTTTCTTTTGCTGTATTTTGTTTTGGATTTGGACCTATAGCTTCGGAAACAAGCCGGGGCCCCCATAGTATGGCGCGTTTGTCAAAACACCCCAGTGGTGCGATCCCTAAGATCATTTTGACGAAAGTGTTGCGCAGCAAATTTTTAAAAAGCACGATTATTTTCATTATGCATTTATCAATACATATCAACATTGAAAAAGCAGAAAATGCAAAAAGAAACAAATCTAAAAAGCGTGCGTAGCCACCTCTAGAGAACTGTATTATTTGCAACATTTACAGGAGTGGGCAATTTTGCTGCACCACAATTCCTGACACCTAAATTCTTGCGCTGAGCAAAATACTGTCTGGTGGTTATATCACTACAGCTTTCCTCACAAAAACGCATGTTTTACTTGTTGAATTGGTAGACAAACTACCTCATTCTCTTCGCTATTTTTTTACTATTTTGCAATATGACCCTTTCTTTAAAGTAGACTGTCAAAACAATGCAATTACTTAGTTTATTTGCGCAATATGTTGTGCAATGGAAGCACTTTTTTATGTATTTCAATTAATTTTCGAGTGAAAAATCTTTGAATATATCTTCCTAATTAATATTGCCTTGCATAAGATTCCGTGAATTTAGCAGAAATGTCAATGGTAATTAAAGGCAATAGATATGAATTGATAGAGAAATATCTCAGTTATCAGATCTTATCCGACCGGTAATTAAAGTAGGTTTTTAATTAGAGTAGGTTTCATGTTCTAATTTGAACAGTGACATTGAAGCTCTGCAGTTATTTTTATTTCCCGAGCTTCTGTAAATTTTCTAATTGAGAAGGATCAAAATATTATTTGATTGAGTCTAGTTGAAGAGGTGTACTATTTTTTGTAGGATGTAGTCAACGAAATTGATGACTTTACGGACATACTGAAATTATATTCGCCAATTAGTTCTGCCTAGGTTTCATTAAGAAAATCACGCTTTCTTAAAAATATTTAATCATAGAACATCATGTTTCCAGTGTTTTCCATCGCTTCTTTTCAATTAAAAAGCCTATTAAACTGTCGACAATTTCAAAAGATTGCTAATATCATACTACCGCACATCCTCTAATAGAATCCGGCTTTATGAGTCATGATTTAATAGAACGCGGGGCCTCTAATAGAACCCGGGCCTCTAATATAACCCGGGTCTCTGATAGAACCCGGGTCAGACTCGGAAGCATCTTATGGACCCTATAGCCCATACATAAACATCCCGTTACTGCTATGCCATTGTTCATGTACCTACCGCATACAAGACATGACGATTTCACAATTACATGTAGTTGGCTAATAGTGACACAGTGAATTCTGCATGTAGTTTCCATCTTTAATAATGTAGCGGTGCACACCGGCATGCTCGCACGCACCCAGGTATCACACGTATGCTTCCTTTTTTCGTAATTCCTTGTAGCGAGTGGGTTTCTATGACTTACGTACAATATGGACACCAGAAACAGAAATTAACAGAATATAAATACGAACTTTAGTGTTGAATAATGATGTGAGAGTAAGTACGAGTATGCTACAAGAATACCTAGGCTACTCAAGATATCAGGCGTATGTAAGGCCGATGTAAACTTCTGTATATTGTGCTAGTAGTAGCGAGAGCCGTCATTCAATAGACCAGTATTTTTATGCAGGTTCACCAAATGTTGTGGTTGACATCGTGTTTTTACCGATAAAGTTTTAGTGTAATCAAATAGAACCCGGGCCTCTAATACAACCCGTGTAAGAGCAATATGAATTAAGATAACCTCCGGGTTCTATTAGAAGATATGTCTGCGGTATTTGTGTATTTGCATTCTGTCGAAGACACGAAGACATTAAGGTACCTATGTCTGCTTTCTACTGGGATCTCAGTTGGTTATTAAACACTATGTATATCAAAGCACGATTCAAAAAAGCTTCATCAGAAAGTATTATTATATTTCAAAACAGCAACTCACGATTATATGATGGCACATTTATGAAAGCCAGTTTTTCAACATGAATGGCACCTCTTTAATACTTTTCTTCTATTGGCCTTGACAATGCAGACCAAAGTGTTTAAATATGTTAAGTGTGTAATCAACTCATTGCTCTAATGTATTTTTTTGGCGACATGTCCGCCATCTTTTTTCACCAAGATGATTTTCAGAAATTCATATTTACCAATTTCAAAAAGTCCCTGTGGCTAAAATTATTGGCAACAACTCAATTTTCCAATTGATTCATGAAATTCATCAAGCTTTTCACATTTCAGTCCAAATTTGCTGATGAACGTGTCATTTCTGAATGGTGTGGTTTTACAGATGAAACAGTGGAGAAATTGCTTCATTTGGTGCTTAGATATTGTTTATCTACATATTCAAGATGCATCTAATACAAATATTTCCTAGAATGAGAAGAAAGGAATCCTTGCTTGCTGCTTCAGTAACATTTTTTGCTCATGATGGATGTGTTGCGTTTCACATCACAGTGAAAGTTAACTCTGCGTGATTGAAGCACGTGACCCTTGCGTGTGTCCTAAAACAACATAGCATGCTCTTATTATAGCGATGTCTCAAGTCAATGTGCCCAGCGTACACCATCTGTTAGAAATTCCACCGTCATCATGAGAATTGAACGAGATGCTCCCACACAACTAACTCGATGTTCACACTGTTGTGACGTCATACCGAATCTTTGTCTGACTGCAGTTATTAAAGAGTAAAGCAGACAGCGACAAACAGTGACTCAGTGAGACTGTGAACGACAGGCTGAATGACGCGTGGTGTTATAAATTTTGCTGTGGAAGAATCATTACGACCTGCGCGTAAAATGGCGTCTGGTAAGTTGTTCTTAATGATAGTAGGTTTATTCACCTTAAATCGTCAAATTCGCGCAACACCTAGTGAATAGTCACTGAATATAATACAGTTGATGTCCCATGAACACGGCTCTATATTTCAGCAAGACTACAACTTTTTCGTGCCAACTCATTCATGTTCAATTACATAGTCCACCAAACTTCATTTATGACGAGGTTCATTGTTGACTTGCATCCCATTCATCTAGTGGTTGATGTAGTATAAAAAGTATGACACATTCAAATGGATTAGTAAGTTGGTCAAATTTTTTGGCATATTGTGAAACTAAAAGCAACCACCATAAATGCATACGGTGCTTAATTTGCGCCATGTGAATTATACATGAGCAACTTAATAAATTTCGCAAAAAGATCCGGTTCAACCCAGTTTACCACATGATTGTCACAAGAAGAGCTTCTTCCAAGATGCGACGTTGAATATAGTGAGCGTACTTTAAGAACTGTTTCAGTAGGCCTAAGAAAAAGGAATGGCAGCTGACGAGAGGAAGTGCATTATGTGAGTTAATATTTTCATTTTAAGAAAATAAGCGGTTCTACAGCCTAATTCAATTAGCAAATATAAAGTTGATTTTTATCACCAACTCATGACCCGATTTGATGATGACTGATTTGATGATGAGACTAAATGACGCATTATTTTAGTGAATCGAAATATAAAACTGATCAATGAGTGTATACACAACTGGTTATCAACAAGAAGATGAAGTAGTTGTAGATTCGAGACAAAGATTACTATATGTTCAGTGGACAAAAGTTGGCAAATGCATCAATATACGAAAACAATCATATAACGCCCACATCAATGTGAAGATAAATGAGTGGTTTACAGTCGTCCATTAAGTACCTTAACAATCAATTAATTTCTGTACCAAATCAGCTCTGACACTCAAACCATAGAAATGGATCTTCATTTATATTTTTGTCTTCCAAAGGTCTACGGATAACTATGTAATTTTTCGTTGATTCATAGTTTTGACATAACTATTCAGTCCCTTCCATTTAATATTTCAATACTATTCTGTTAGCAATTGAGATATCAAATAAAACTGCTTTGCTGGCGAAAAAGTAATATCATAGATGTCCCCACAAATCATGCTTTGATTGCATACTTCTCTTATATACTTACTTTGATGCAGACCTTCAGCTGAGAAACTTGATTGCATTTGACGAAACACAATGTATAAACTGCGACAGAGAATTCAATTATAGTGCAGAAGATGCATGTAAAAGGGGGCCACAGGCTTTTTGTTATTGCAAATTTGTTTTTTTTTCAGACGTCTCGTTTGCGAAGAATAATATCAAAGAAATTTTCGCACTGTGTATCAACAGGTTTACTAATTATCATATACTTGAGCGGACATCATTATTCTAGCAATTTTGGATGTGTGGGTAGTGCCTCTCGGACCAGTGCTCTCATCATGGGGTTATTGGGGTTCGTGGGGTTATTGGGCCAATGTAGACGAGCCTATTGCTTTTCTATGTAGCTATTATTCAGGAAGAACACACGAAGTTGCCCATTTGAAGCTTCCAGGCTACAGATCAAGGCGCAGGCGAACGCACAATTGACAAGAATTTACATTTCTCCGTTTCCGCTTTTTCAAACATCAACGATCATTGCAGCCTGTCGGCCTCGGTTGTGCGACTCATTGATCCTTTCAAAATCTACACAATTGTCAAATTGCAACTACGTCGGCCCTCCCATTGAGTCCCATTTCATCGCCCATCCTTGCAGACCTCACAACATGCTGCTGAGTACACGACTTGGGAATAGCTGCATTCATCGAAAGTGCAGCTGCTCTGCATGTCAAGAAGTGGTGCCATTGAGGGTCCTTATAGTCAGTAGATGACGCAAGTCAGACAAAATGACGCCAAGTTGGACATTTTGACGCAGTCAGACTTTTTGACGCAAATGGACTTTGTTCCGCACGCTCGCATCTCACCAAATTTGGTGTACAGGTAAATTTTGCTGAGATGTATTCAATACATGCCTTTAATACTTTCCGCCGGTTTCGGTTTCGGAGACTCCAGATTTTCGTTCTTACTGACGCAAGTCATACTTTTTGACTCACGACGGTATTCTGACACGTTGGACTATTAGACGCAAGTCGGACGTTTTGACGCATATTGAATATTTGACTCACGATTGCATAATAAGTTGGAGGGGAGAATCATGCATTCATAATCGCGATCAACCATCACAGAGTAAGTTACAGAACGTCTCTACCTCTTCATATAGTTTAGGCTTGCATGCAAATATGGCCTGGTAGAATCAGAGGGACTGGTTGACGATCGATCTCCTTAGAATTTATTATTCAAGATAGTCAATAAATAGGCTACCATAATCTAATTGAAGTGGGTAAATTTTAAGGTGCCGAATTTCCATGACTATATAGTAGGGTGACCGTCTGTCTTGCATAAATGCATCATATCAAATCGAGAAATTAATTTTTTCCAATATATGTTAGACACTGATGATAGAGCACTAGACAGATTTGCAAATAACTCTCAGCAATCTTTACTCGTCACTTAGCAACATGCAGAAATTTTGCACAAATGCAGTAAAAACAGAAAATGAAAACTGCGTCAACATGCTCAGGGCAAGTTTGCCATACAAATCATAGAATTATTCATCTTGATCAAATGGTCACCTTACACAATAATGTAACCATAATTTGGCAGAAGTTCGCAAAGTATCAATATTTCAATGGTCTACAAAATATAAAAATATTTGTATAGTTTCTGGATGCAGAAAATAAACAAACGGGTAGTAAAACTGCCTGTAGGTCTCATACGATTTCTTAAATGTTCTGTAGTCACAAGCGTGACATTTTAAGCTAGGCCTAATTCTCAGTGTCGACTCGTGCTTATTTGAGAGTGGCAATCGTGCCAATCTCCACTTATTTGTCACATTGAAAAAAACGTTTCCTCAGGAAAGAATTTTGCCACGTCACACTTGTGAATCTTGCACAATACCATTCCCATAGCAAAATCTCTACAGCTGAAATCAATACAAATCATGAAAATTGACAAACCTGCAATCTTAAGAGCACACATGAGCCTCAAGCAGAAAACTGTGAAAATGACCCTTTAGTTTGAGATGATGAATTGATACGCATACAGTAATACGTGGGCAAAAAAGTAAAAAAATGCCGAATACTCACTACGAAAAACATAGATTCTATCTGCAATTTACAAATAGTGCTATGATTTGAATATTAAGGCCTATACTTTAACAAAGCTAGGGGACATCTTTGTCAATTAAGGTGCTTTTATTCGATATTCTTCTCTACAAGGTCACTTTGTTCACAGCTTGCCCCGGTCCACCTTATCATTCCAATGCTTATGAAACAAAATTTCAACAATATCTAAATTGAAAGTCCATTTCCAGCCCCAAAGCAAAGTAGCTGCATGCTATAAAATAGTGTCATTTCTTTAATGGCGTTTACCACAATTCACGTTTTTTGCAGATGCTTCAATTACATCTAACTTTTGGAAACCCTGTATGGACATGTTTCGCCTGTTTGTTCATTGGAATTTAAATGCAACATAAAATTGGCAACATCCTACTGCTACGAATATAAGCCTTATGCATAGTGTTAAATAGGTACATGTATATTCGCATTTGCAGGAATGGACAAAAAAATGATTTCATCCTGTAATACATTTTTACTACAAATTTATATTTTGCTTCAAATGAAAAACGGCTATATAGCAGTGAGCTGACAAAACACAGTAAAATCATCGTTAACACCAGCAAATAATCTATAAATTAATTCATCGATTTAAGTAATACAATTGGCCTGATGCGTATGTACACAAACTTGGTTGTAGAGAAATATGGACCGAAAGGAAGGATGCTTGTCAACAAGCGGCATAGGAACGAAGCAGCATTTTAGGTATGAGTTCTTGAAAAGGATCTTCTCCATTTCACATAGGCCTGCCGTGAAACAGATTTTGAAGCTGCATTTTGCTGTCGAAAGCATAGCGCAAATTAGTGTCTTGCCTACCTCTCAGAGTAGCACATAATTTGATTACAAATCCAAAAGCAGGACACCAGGAGAATAATATTGAATACAAATGGTGCAATGCTTGAAATATATCTAGGACTGTGAAATTAGAGTTGCCGTAAATCGCAGATGTACATCATTTAACTTGAGACAAATGTGGATCTAGGATAACTGAACACTATTTTCCTCACCGGTGCTATATTTTCTAAGAGAAAAAATAGCACTGCTTTCAAATGGCAAATATGCTTTAAATCAAATAGAGTGCTCTATTATCATACTCTAAGACAATAAAGCACTCAGACTTTCGGTCGAAGTTGAAATTCGTTCGTATTGAAAGATACATCATTTTGTCATTTGAGAAATGACTTGTCTCATATCATTGTTATAATAATGGATATGGCTTGCGGTTTGAATTTTAGCCTGAATGAGGGTATAGCCTATGCATGTACTTTTTCATGTACTGCGGTATCATCAGCCCGTCTCTAATTCTTCTTTCATCTCTTAAAAAGGATTCGTTATTTACACCAAAGTATAATTTGTTAGGAGAATTTTTCCCATTGCTTCATAGTTATCAAAATTCATCTAGAAGGATAAAATCGACACTGCAGTGACTGGCTCATCAATTTCTCTGAGCATCAAAGTCGAAAGTCCTGATTAATAGACTGTGCTTGAGGGCATATCGGTGAGGGCATCTGAAGAATCCTTCTTCGGGATAGTGTGGTGCATCAAGTAGATCTGTATTTACATGTGTGTTAGCTGGGAATTCCGATTTGGGACAGTACCATAGTACCTGCAGTATTCTAGTTGAACGTAGTTGGCAGACTACATGTATAGCCTACTTGCTTTTCATCTTATTCCATTTGTTTCCAGTCTTTATGGATTATATTAGGCTTACATCCTTCGCTATAGCTTTGCTGATGATGCTTCCCATTTTCTGCCGTCCCAAATTAATGTCTCCCATTTTTGTTTGATCTCGCTCGTGCAGATTTCGAGAAATTTTTGAAAACCTAAAAGCCTAGAAAAATTTGTATTTTGGCTGGGGAGGCCTGAACTAATGACAACATTTTGATAACGTTGGAGAACTAATAATACTATTATCATTGTTCTATGATACTGTAATACTTAATATAGAACTACAATAATAAAGTTCTATAAATAACTACCTACAATACTAATTATTGTTTTTGGAATTCACACTGTATTTGATGAATACGATTGTCGCAAACAGACGATTCTTCATGATGAACCAAAAGTACGTTGAGGTATCTTCTTAAAGAATTTATTGGCTATAAAATTGTTAATAAAAACTATGTAGGCTTACAGGACCGACGTTTCGCGTATTCACGCTTCTTAAGGGGCAAAAAAGCTAAAAATAATCAACAGAAAGTCAATAGAGCGTCAGGAGGGACAAGCATAGTCATTTGCGCAGTGGGTTAAAGAATTCTACCCTTACAATAATTGGTCAAAATCTTTTGCAGAAGTTGCCAGAAACACAACGTTATAAGGATTTTTTGTTTTGCTTCATCTTCGAATTGACAATTTTATTATAGAAGAGTAGAAGTGCATGCCTCACGACAATTCTCTGAAGAAGGTTTACTTAAATAAAACTCGGAATCATTTCAACTACTGGACCCTATTATGTGAGCCTAAACATTCTTTTTGCCATTCCATTACAGCCGGGTGCTGTGTCATCGATTTCATTGTTACTGAGTAAGTAGGGTTGTCCGCCGATATTTCACATGTCATTTTTCCATGAAAGTCGTCTATACGAGTATATCTCCAATTCCAAATTAGACGGCTTAATTGCATGATTAAGGCCGTCTGTTTTGCTGTGTGATACCATTGAGGTAGGAGCATCTCACCATCCATCTTCTCGTTCCCATTGAAAATGGCATTGAGGAAATTCCTATGTTTCACAATTATGATTAGTAGATATCTCAAGCTTGACATGCTTCAATGTTCTGAGCTGCATGGGCTCTGTAGAAAATTATCATTGATTTCAGTCATTTGCAGATCAAAATCTTGGATTTTTGATGTCATAGATTTTTAGATCAGTAACACTGCATATACCTTTCAAATGATCAGCCTAAATCGTCTGGCGCTACGCGTCTTCAGTGCTACTTCCTTTCGAGTGACACAGAGCGGTCGAATACACGAATAGGCCTAGTCCATTTCTATAGCCTGATCGCACGAGTTCAAAGATCACTAGTTGCACAGAAATAGTCAAACAGCCACAACGAGATTCTGCTAGGAACGATGCCGAAAATGAGACTTTCACAGAATGAAATAAGCCTACCACGAAGCTGCGCATCTGCCGAGTTCTATCCGGTTCCTTATCTTGTCAAACACGATCAAAGAAAAACACATTTCGATGCAATAGGACGAAGACTTTTTATATGCAGTTTCTTCAGATCATTTTCTGTGCACGCAAATCTGTCTGTGAGGCTATTCACATTCAGATTTGGCAAGCCTCCTAATGTTGAAAAATACAAGTATTTTCAGTAATTTTTCATGTATACCTCAAAGTCGGTAGTTTTGAATCCTCATGGATGCGTTGTTGTATCCACTGGATTAAAAATTACGTTGCTTGAGGCTTGTCGGCATCTCTGTTATTTTTGTCTGTTTTTTTCTGCTATTGCATGAATTGCATGAATGTTTTTAGTTGTGTGTACGTGTAAGTAGGTAAGATGAGAATCGTCATTCGGCTTTCAGTCAAAAACTGTGCCAGAAGCCAGTGGATCCCCGGATTGTATAGATTGCAATTATCTGTCCGATCTGAGGATTAGTTGGTTTTTGGATTGTTCATCATTTGCGGATAGCTTCACGCATCGAATGTATAACCAACGATATCGAAATCAAATACTAGATGACAGCGTAGGGATAGCAAACTGATATTCAATAATGAGATATAATTTTCTTTAAGCAGCACTTTTAAATTGAATCAAAAAAGTTGTCAGTTAGCCAAGCTGCTGTATTATTATCCAATCTTACAAATTTTCACCGATATGACGGCCTGGCCTGTTCACGTAAAAAGGATTTTCAAATTACATTTTACATAAAAATCAAAATATCAATGTCTGATAAGTTGAACATTCATCTTTGTTATTGAGGCTTAGTTTCATAGATTTTATTAATATGGCCTCTCTGAAACGTAGGTTAATGCTGTTTGTATCAAACGCTATGATTTTGACTGTAAACGGGAAAGCTATGTTAGGAGAGCAACTTAGGTGATGTTTGAGTACACTTGAGTCTTTGTTTGTGGCATGTTCTTTAATCCGATATAATTGCTTTTACACGTTTTGCATGCTATTTCATACACTACCATAGCTCTCAAGCAGATGTTGCTGTCAGCAATAACGCACTGATTCAATTTACACTTATGTTTGGAATGTGATTTTCTCAAAGCCATTCGTAAATAGAAAATCACATTCCAAACATAAGTGTAAATTGAATCAGTGCGTTATTGCTGACAGCAACATCTGCTTGAGAGCTATGGTAGTGTATGAAATAGCATGCAATACTTAAATGAAACTCGGAATCATTTCAACTACTGGACCCTATTATGTGAGCCTAAACATTCTTTTTGCCATTCCATTACAGCCGGGTGCTGTGTCATCGATTTCATTGTTACTGAGTAAGTAGGGTTGTCCGCCGATATTTCACATGTCATTTTTCCATGAAAGTCGTCTATACGAGTATATCTCCAATTCCAAATTAGACGGCTTAATTGCATGATTAAGGCCGTCTGTTTTGCTGTGTGATACCATTGAGGTAGGAGCATCTCACCATCCATCTTCTCGTTCCCATTGAAAATGGCATTGAGGAAATTCCTATGTTTCACAATTATGATTAGTAGATATCTCAAGCTTGACATGCTTCAATGTTCTGAGCTGCATGGGCTCTGTAGAAAATTATCATTGATTTCAGTCATTTGCAGATCAAAATCTTGGATTTTTGATGTCATAGATTTTTAGATCAGTAACACTGCATATACCTTTCAAATGATCAGCCTAAATCGTCTGGCGCTACGCGTCTTCAGTGCTACTTCCTTTCGAGTGACACAGAGCGGTCGAATACACGAATAGGCCTAGTCCATTTCTATAGCCTGATCGCACGAGTTCAAAGATCACTAGTTGCACAGAAATAGTCAAACAGCCACAACGAGATTCTGCTAGGAACGATGCCGAAAATGAGACTTTCACAGAATGAAATAAGCCTACCACGAAGCTGCGCATCTGCCGAGTTCTATCCGGTTCCTTATCTTGTCAAACACGATCAAAGAAAAACACATTTCGATGCAATAGGACGAAGACTTTTTATATGCAGTTTCTTCAGATCATTTTCTGTGCACGCAAATCTGTCTGTGAGGCTATTCACATTCAGATTTGGCAAGCCTCCTAATGTTGAAAAATACAAGTATTTTCAGTAATTTTTCATGTATACCTCAAAGTCGGTAGTTTTGAATCCTCATGGATGCGTTGTTGTATCCACTGGATTAAAAATTACGTTGCTTGAGGCTTGTCGGCATCTCTGTTATTTTTGTCTGTTTTTTTCTGCTATTGCATGAATTGCATGAATGTTTTTAGTTGTGTGTACGTGTAAGTAGGTAAGATGAGAATCGTCATTCGGCTTTCAGTCAAAAACTGTGCCAGAAGCCAGTGGATCCCCGGATTGTATAGATTGCAATTATCTGTCCGATCTGAGGATTAGTTGGTTTTTGGATTGTTCATCATTTGCGGATAGCTTCACGCATCGAATGTATAACCAACGAATATCGAAATCAAATACTAGATGACAGCGTAGGGATAGCAAACTGATATTCAATAATGAGATATAATTTTCTTTAAGCAGCACTTTTAAATTGAATCAAAAAAGTTGTCATTTAGCCAAGCTGCTGTATTATTATCCAATCTTACAAATTTTCACCGATATGACGGCCTGTTCACGTAAAAAGGATTTTCAAATTACATTTTACATAAAAATCAAAATATCAATGTCTGATAAGTTGAACATTCATCTTTGTTATTGAGGCTTAGTTTCATAGATTTTATTAATATGGCCTCTCTGAAACGTAGGTTAATGCTGTTTGTATCAAACGCTATGATTTTGACTGTAAACGGGAAAGCTATGTTAGGAGAGCAACTTAGGTGATGTTTGAGTACACTTGAGTCTTTGTTTGTGGCATGTTCTTTAATCCGATATAATTGCTTTTACACGTTTTGCATGCTATTTCATACACTACCATAGCTCTCAAGCAGATGTTGCTGTCAGCAATAACGCACTGATTCAATTTACACTTATGTTTGGAATGTGATTTTCTCAAAGCCATTCGTAAATAGAAAATCACATTCCAAACATAAGTGTAAATTGAATCAGTGCGTTATTGCTGACAGCAACATCTGCTTGAGAGCTATGGTAGTGTATGAAATAGCATGCAAAACGTGTAAAAGCAATTATATCGGATTAAAGAACATGCCACAAACAAAGACTCAAGTGTACTCAAACATCACCTAAGTTGCTCTCCTAACATAGCTTTCCTGTTTACAGTCAAAATCATAGCGTTTGATACAAACAGCATTAACCTACGTTTCAGAGAGGCCATATTAATAAAATCTATGAAACTAAGCCTCAATAACAAAGATGAATGTTCAACTTATCAGACATTGATATTTTGATTTTTATGTAAAATGTAATTTGAAAATCCTTTTTACGTGAACAGGCCAGGCCGTCATATCGGTGAAAATTTGTAAGATTGGATAATAATACAGCAGCTTGGCTAGCTGATAACTTTTTTGATTTAATAGCAAACTGACATCGAAGTCGCGATTGCTACATATCCATTGTTAACAAAGGGATGCCAAGCGGATAGCCAGAATGCACAGCCGATAGCACGGATATCCGTCAGAAACAACGAACCAGATATCGGTTGGATATCAAACATATCCACTTATAAGATGCGGATCTCCTTGGGATAAAAATTTGTTATCCGCGGAGATAGACTGGATATCCAAGCGGCTCCTAGCGTAGAAATAATGGTGTGCATCCGTTCAGCCGTGAAGATCCGTGGATATCCGGAGAAACTATAAGATGCTGATCGGGTATCTGTTTGCTCGGAGGGGTGCGATTTGAAGAAGGCGACATGCAGTGCTTCAGCATCATCATTGTGCGCAACTTAGCTATGGTACAATGCAGACGAAAGTAGACAGCAATGTTTTCTCGTAATGATGATATCTGCACATGCATGTGACAGATATTTTAGAAGTCTAATTATCGTATGTCTACATGTGTATTCATACCATTGCAGCCCACTGCGATTTCTTGTTTTCTTAGATTCTCTCATTTTCTAATCCCAGCATATAAAAATATCTTTAAGAACCTCAGAGCCCTGTCGAATGCTTTGAGTGAATTTTGGTAGCCTATTTTGGTTCAATTCATAAATAACAATATCAAGAAAATAACAAAAATCATTGAAAACCATAGTCTGAAAGGGAAGTGACATCTGCTGATATCCTTCTATTCTTGTTCTTTGTCCTAACAATAATCTAGGACAATAATCTAATATCTAGGACAAGAATAACAAATATGAACATTCATATTTTTTATTGTTATCAAGTTTTTCCTCTAATTTTTTCTTACTTGGTGTGAGGCCTATAAATGCTCTGCTGTTATATCCCTTCACAAAAATCTTATTGACAATAGGTCCATTGCTTTCGGATATTGTAACTTCCATGCTGTGCTCCCCTCCACTTCCTTGCTAAATTCACATTCCAAAAATTAGACCTAAACAATTTCTCAGTTTCAATTCCACAAGTCCTTCAGTTTCATGCATTTTCAAAGAATGACTTGCCTACTTGACGATCCCGTGAATAAACCAAAGAATGTAGGCAAGGTCTACTATTCAGGGCATGTCGTTGCCCTCCTGATAAACGGAGTGTCAACTTTTCGGTCTCATTACTTGACATGAGATGGCAATTTTCTAATTAATCGATTCGAACATTCTGCAAATTATATTTCGATTACGATGAATGTTCCAGATGACAGAAAATTACTCCTGCGATTAGGTCATTTATAGTGTGATGATCATTGAAACTTAATAAGGTAAATTATCTTGACAAATAATTCTAACAGTGGATAACATTGAATTGGAAGAAAGCATGATCGCCATATTTCTGTTGTGCAAAATTTACCATGAACCGCTGTCTGAACTAAGATTGTAAATCTTGGGCATCATTTGATATAGGCCTATTTGATTCCATGTTGACTTGTTCTTTTGAGATAATAGCTTTATTCCATGCATAATGTTGTTGAGAGAACTTCTGACCGTATATTTAGATATTAATATACCGCATTGCATTATCGATCGTTTTTGAGTCAAATATACCAAATGCGTCAAATTGTTCGGACGCGTCAGGAAGTTTTCAGAATTTATTTCATGATTTTGAGTCAAATATACGAACTGCGTCAAAAAGTCTGACTTCAATTTTCATTTACTTCAGCTTGAGTCAAATATACTTATTGCGTCTAATATACCATTTGCGTCATAAAGACCGACTTGCGTCATGTCACGTATCTGAAGTGACGAATTCAGTTGGTAAAAATGGTTTTCTGCGTCAAATTGTCCGACTTGCGTCATTGAAAATCTCCTTTGAGAACTGTAATGTGTTTCAGTCCGCTGACTATACGACTTCATGTATGCCTATTTTCACATTAAAAGCGAGGAATCATGCTTATTTCTTGTGTATACCTTATTCATATATATATATATATATAAATAGAAATGAAAAGCACCAAAAATGGAGAAATATATAATAATTATCGTGACCAAAGAGAGTATAAATGAAAAGACCAATAGTAACTAAAATGCCCGACCGGTTTCTGCCTCTTCGAGGCTTCTCAAGGGCTGCAATGAACTATATTTAACTCAAAATTATACATTCAAGAATTATGGTATGTAGAGATGAAACACAACTTCTCACAAATAAAGATATGTTGCCATATCAGATAAGGACTGAAAAATAGAAATCGAATGAAATGTGGAATTGAATGAAATCTATGAAAATTTATACGGTTGAAGGTTCTTATTGATTACTGTATACATGTAGGCTATTAATTTTTATTCAGCACTGGTCTTAGTATATTGATGCAGATTTTTTCTTTTTCTTCCCTACAAACTTTCCCGCAATTCGGAGTTAATTTGATGATGGGTATAACATTAAAAGGAGGATTATTATTTCCTGAACAGGTATGTATATGCTTGCTCACTTCAAGGATTCTATACTTTTCTTCATTAACTTGTTGCCGGTGAACTCTTACACGGGAACGCAAGCTATCCCCCGTTTGACCAACATAAAGTGCACTGCATCCACGACACTTAAGTACATATATAACGTCTTTGCTGTTGCAATTCATATTTGCTTTTATACTAAATATTTTCTCTTCTTGATTGTTGTTCATATATTTAAGTTTATCAGCTTCTATCATGGATGTACAGCACATGCATCTTTCATTATGGCATTTGGTAGCTCCAACTATTGTGATTCTGTTTCGTCGAGATAGCATATTCAGGAGGGATTGTGGTTGTTTGTAAAAAGGTTTGACTGTATAATTTTGAAAAGAATGATTCAACTTCAAGCTCGAAAATACTGGATTCACAACATCAGCATAAATGTTTGGTTCATTAGGATTATAAGTTTTTATAAATGGAATTATACTTTCCTTTTATATAACAAAAGCAAGGTAAACGACAAAAAGGAAAGTTGTATATATGTGGTATATATCTCTTGGTATATATTTGTATGCTTTTCGTATGTTATTTCAAATGTGGTATGCTTTACATACTAAAGCCATACTAGCACAATGTTAAAAGAAAGCATAAATCATGTCTAAAGTATCTTGATTTAAGGCCTTTTGTCAATAAAGATCACACTAATGTTACTCCTTTTTTGTAAGTAGTGAGATAATGACATTCAAGCGTCATACTTTCAATAATGAATTCGATTTTAATACACGTAATTCTAAGGCATTTCATGAATAATCAATAAGTATTCAACCATCAACACTTATCCATTATGTAATTTTCAAAATAAGCATATTATCAATCCGAAATAAAAACACATTATAATTCATGAACGCAAAGATAGTTATGTTTGAGATACATAAGTCAACATGATTTCATGAAAGATATCCTTAATATGAATTGACGTTAATCAACTTGGTTCATAAAGTACAGCTAATCTAGCGTCCTGTTAAAGCTACTAGGCAAGTAGGAACGACGACATACTCGTAGAACATAAAATTAACAATAAATCTAATCTAATTAAATATCACTCTATCGAACAAAAAATATTCACGACTGGCATTACTGAAAAAAATTATTTGACAGTAGTATGTAATACCACAGAAATCGACAACAATAGAACCTCTAGAACGGAGGTTACGCTTCATTCAGTACACAATAGTGGCACATAAATCGCACGCATTGTCACTTAGATACACTTGTCAACGGCTGTATCATTGGGTCAGAATCAGTCACATATGTAAATCAAAGCTTTTCATTGGTCATTCATGCCCAACTTAGTTCCCCCAGCGGTGCCACGACCTTGAGTCAATTTCCATTCTAGTCAACTTCAGTTAAACAATCTATTTCTATTTCTATGTGTAATACATATAATTTTTTTCTATGTGACTTAAATCTGCTCATACTAAACACATACGAATGAAGACCAATTTTCATCGGGTCTCGTATATAAAACATACTAACAACTCGTATTTCAGTGTAAAACAGCCAATCACAGATAGAATAGTTCGTATCGCAGCATAGCAATCACATACGAAAGTAAGTGAGATGTGGTATGAAAAAACTACCAGATCTCTGTAAACACACGAGAATCTCGTATCAGATGTTAGTTTCAAATTGTATGTGATTTTGGTATATGTTTGTATTTGATTTTCATATCCAGCGATTTACAGTGTAGGCTACATATCCAAAGACAATTTTACTTCAACCTTTGATGATTGCATGTATATTCTGTGACTTTCTGTTATTTGTGATTCCCAATATCTTGAAATATATGGATTTCTATTTCCATTCTATTGCGGAACATCAGAATTTGATGAGTTGACCCCGTTAGATCGCCCGACTCCGGTACGCGTTCGTTAACACGAACTCGGCCCGGTAGACGGGTCGTTCCTACCGACACGTAACCGGAACGAGCTCGTGTACCCGAAGGAGGTTCCAAAAAAAATCCACCCTGCTGCTTGATTTACGGGCTTTCATTTAATCTCCAGTGCTCTGTATTTTAGCTGGAGATTAAATGAAAGCCCGCTTTTACAAGCAACAGGGCGGATCCTACCTGAAGAGAAAAGTCAAACATGTCAAATAATAGGTTTATTCTTCATGAAATTATGGCCACGTACCACAGTAACACTGCCTGTGATAGTTGACTAAAATAACAGTACCTGGGAAGTTTGACATCAGTTCGGTAACACTTAACCATTCCTTGTGCAGTAATTGCATTCACACTTGCAAACAGTTCCACGTAGAATCCATGTATAGGCCTACTTGGTTTGATATCCCAATCTTATCCGGAAATAAGAGAATCATTGTCTCTGAAAAAGGAAATATTTTTCATTGACATTTCAGGCTGGATTTATACTATCGTAAAAAGCAAGGATATGTATAGGATGCATCCATGCAAGAATTACATGATGTATTATATATAAAAGCACAAATGAAACAAAATTTGTCAATTAAATTAAGCAGTATTTACTATGCCAGCATCAATTATTAATAGCATGCAAAATTAAGATGAGAATAACATTCAAGTCAATGTATGAATTAAACAGAGCTTCTGTAGACCTAAAATAACAAGCAATGCGTCAATCATGTCGCAAAGCATCTGCAAGCATACTTTAGTCCTAGATATATTTTATCACGTTTGTTTAAATTTTGGCATCTAACATTATAGGAGAGATTATTACTTATGTCTTTATATGCGCCTCTTACCTCAATTCATTAGTTCTTACATAAGACAGTTTCAAAATGAAGTTTTAACCTAAATCACACTTGTCTACAGTTTGCTTTCCAATGAACTTGGTTTCTGTTTTCTGAAAGAACTGTAGATTGTTCAGAAACCGTAGGGAACAGTTCAGAACAGTAACGAACTGTTCATTGGAAAGCAAACTGTAGACAAGTGTGATTTCGGTTAAAACTTCATTTTGAAACTATAAGTACCAAAAGTATGCGTGCAGATGCTTTGCGAACCAACGTTTGATCATTGATGATGTCGCTGATGAAGTACATAAACTAACCAGTTAGCAGTAGAAGAAGAGACATCCCCGTGACGCCTGTATAATACCTTTTACATTAAGCTTGTTTCAATCGGATCATTAACACATTTCAAGAACTTAATACAAGCCATGATAGAAGCGAACTTAATGTGAAAAGCACTACAATCCCTATCAAATCATCTTTTGTGAGTGAATAATAATGCGAAGAATTATTTGTATCTACTAAATACGGGAGGTTTGCACCGTACAGCTTTACTGATGTAGGTTTCACTGTATGCACACCACTAAAACCGCAGTTACAGTAATATATCCGCTAAACTTAATAGAAAATATTCGTAAAGAACTTGAAAATGATGAGTCACAATTTGATGATTGATGACATCAATTAAAATCCGCTAGCATCAGATAGAGCGTCTCTACGGATATTTTCTGTTCGGATTGTAGAAACAGCAGTGAAAGTAATTTTAGCGGTTAATTTTAACGAATATTTGTTGTTTACAGTGCACTTGCATTAGTCACTCGCTGTCGCTGTGGCAAAGATAGTTTTTTAACTACAATACATCATCTCACTTGGCTCTCTCCCGAACTTTTATAGGGAATAGGAATGAACTCACGAGGATGCTGCTGCCTTCCCTGAAAACTAGACAAATTGATTTTGTTTACATCTGCATCAGCACCTTACAGTATTTCCCCAAAACCGCCGGTTAATCAGGGTTTGTACACCTAACGTCAGCCAGATAGCTAGACTCAAGCTAAAATTTTAGGCATGAAGTATTTCAGGAGAATGCAGTTTACTTTCCCTCCATAGAATAATATCCATATCAATGAAGAAATTTGAATATAGAAAGTAAATCAATCTCAAGATGACTGCAGACTTATGATTCTTGTTTTTTCCATGATTGATCATCATAATCCATTGCAAACGATCCTGAGCAGAGTGATATTCCAGCATGCCTATGAACGATTCTACAGGTGATTTTGTGATTTCATCTTTATGGTTGGACATGTCATTGATCTTCATACATTGATAATGGGCAATTCCGTAAATAACTCACGTACGTTCTGACACACAATCTTCATTTCTCATCATAAAGCAATGCGATTCTATCCATGAAAATTGCACCATACCATGCCAAAATAGTATGAAATATTTATCACTTTTCAAATATTCAACAATAGTCCCTCTAGCGTCGAAAGAGGGACTGCCATTAAATTAATCAATTGAATTGTTTTTACTAATTATATTGAAGGGACTACTATGTTGGATATGTGATCTAACCCCATGTTGTTTATGCTATTTTTCTCCACGTTTTTATCTCAGTGAATGACAGACTTTTTCATGAAATAATGACAATTCACAATACTGACAATCATAGTTAGTAGTGCTGATAGCTAACCATCCGCTATCCATGTTAGAGTGATACATTTTTCCTTTTGTCCGTGAATCAGAGCAATGTGTAACAGTTTTCTTACAAGTGCGCCGGGATGTGTGTTTTTCTATTAACTTTGATTCGTTGACTACTGTACTCCCGAGCATCTGCACGCAATATGTTTGTTACGTTTGCATTTGTATTTAAGTAAAGTTCTCACGTCTGCGCAGTGTCACCGTCACCTTTCTCAGAATTGTCTGAGACGAACTCTGCACAAGCGTGAATATATTACAACTGCTTGTTTTTACTTCCTTGCGAAATTGATGGCCATGTCATCAAACTCAACAGGTTATGGGCTCAGGCGAAACTACAGGCGGATCACCACGAACTACACAACGGGAAACACCCAACGTGTCTACGCTACGAACCTGCCTACGAACCCTACGTCAAGGTTCCAACGCCTATGCTTTGACGGTGACACAAATAACTATGACATCTGGGAATTGAAATTCTTATCTTACCTCTACACGAAGGACCCCAAGCTCCATGCTGCAGCTCTCCCATCAACGACCACACCAGATGCGGACTCGAATAAATCAGCCTTCGCGGAACTAGTGCAGTATTTGGATGACAAATCTCTTCAACTCATCAAGAATGATGCACAAGACGACGCCAACAAGGCAATCAAGCTTCTACGAGGACAATACAAATCCAACGAAATGTCTCGTGTTGTGTCTCTCTATACAGACTTAACCTCTCTCCGAATGACCGAAGAGGAGGACATCACGGACTATCTGATCCGCTCAGAAAACGCAGCCACAAACCTCATTGCTGCAGGTGAGACTGTATCAGACAATCTTGTCATTGCCATGATTTTGAAAGGTTTACCCGCATGTTATGATACGTATGTTGCTGTTCACAGCCAAATAGAAAAGATCAAATCTTTGTCCGATCTTAAGACCAGTTTGATAACTTTTACAAAGACGAATTTGAATTTACGTAATGATTTTAGTGATTCTGTAATGAAAACGTCATCGTATAAACATTTTGATAGAAAGAATGTACAAGTTGTTAAACATTCGAAATGTTTGTCATGTGGCAAACAAGGTCACAATAGTAAAACTTGTAGATCTAGAAACAGATTGTGGTGTACTTTTTGCCAAATCAAAGGTCATATCGATTCAGTGTGCTTAAGAAAGAAACGAAATGAAACAAATGTTAGTGCAAGTAGCGATAAGACTACAGTATCTTACACCGATGACTACGGATTTTCTGTATTGATTGACTCAAGCTCTGTGAATTTTAACGAGTCAAATTCCTACGATAGTAACAACACAGTAATGTCCGACACTAGTTATGATTACATTTATACTGTTACGATAGATACAGTAAAGGCAACTAAATTCAAGAATGAGGCATTATTAGTAGATTGTGGTGCAACCAGTCATATCGTGAAAGATAGAAACGCATTCATTGATTTCGATACTAATTTCGATCCAAAATCACACTACGTAGAACTTGCAGACGGAAGACGATCAAATAGTTTTCTCACAGCCAGAGGTACGGCAAAAGTCTCGATGACCGATCAACGCGGTAGAACGCAAACAATTTTACTCTACAATGCTCTATGCGCTCCAACATTCCCTGTGAATCTATTCTCTGTCATCGCAGCTACGCGAAGAAACGCATCCCTGAGTTTCCAGAAAAATTCAGCACACCTTGTTGCTCCAAATGGTAATGTATTTCCTATCATTGAAGACAACAATCTCTACTATTTCCGACTGACCAGCATCAGCCAAGCTTACGCTACAAAAACCTTGTCAGAATGGCACCAGACTCTCGGCCACTTAAACTACGAGGACATTATCAAGACCCTACCAATCACCGAAGGAATGAGAATCTCCGACAAGAAGACACCTGAGTGCCCAACGTGTGCCATCAATAAACAGACGCATGCTCCTATAAACCGATCTGGATCTGCTCCAGCTAGCAAACCTCTCAAAAAGGTATACAGCGACATCTGTGGACCTATCAGCCCTACTTCCAGAGACGGATTTCAATACACGATCAACTTCGTTGACGACTTCTCCGGTATGATTCATACATACTTCCTGAAAACCAAAAACGCAGCTGCCAACGCATTGCGACAATATCTGGCAGACACTGCACCTTACGGCAAAATGCTACAGCTACACAGCGACAACGGTGGAGAATACATTGATCAACGCTTTAAGGAAGTTCTTCTGTCAAATGGAATCAAACACACAACTACGGCTCCATACTCTCCTCATCAGAACGGACGGGCAGAACGTACTTGGAGAACAATTATGGACATGTCACGCTGCCTTCTCAGTGAAGCAAGCCTCCCAAAGGAACTGTGGACCCACGCAGTGCGATATGCTACATACATTAGAAATAGAGTTTATCAACGACGCACAGGAAAAACAGCTTGTGAACTTTTCACAAATCGCAAGCCAAATATGCAAAAACGTCCACAAATTTAGCTCATCATGCACAGTATACGATGAAGCCCACAAAACAAAACTAGAACCCAGAAGTTCACCTGGAGTTTTCCTCGGTATCAACCCACTGAATGACACGTACTTCATCATGGACACTGCAACAAGAAGAATCAGGAACTCGAGAAATGTTCGATTCCTCGATAGCTCAGGAAACACTCGGGACGCTCCAACATCGAAAGATGAATTATCTGAAGTCTGCGAATCAGAAGAAGACGATTTCTGTACATTTCCTGCGCCGCATAATACAGCTACTCCAAGTAGGCCAAAACGTACAAGAAAGAGCCCCGACAGATTTATCAACCAACATTATGTAAACGAGACCATGGCCTATTCGACCAATATCCTGTACGATATACCTGATACATACGAAGAAGCAGTCAACTCGACAGAATCAGAAAAATGGAACGAAGCCATGAAAGAAGAAATTCAGTCTTTAGAAGAAAACGAAACATGGGACCTAACAGAATTACCTGAAGATCAAACCGAAACCAAAGGTAAATGGGTATTTACGAAGAAGCTAGATACTGAAGGAAATATCATTCGCTACAAAGCGAGATACGTCGCTAAAGGATTTTCACAAATCCAAGGACTCAACTTCGACGAAACATACTCGCCCACGACACAGATGACTACAATACGTGCCTTAATGCAAACGGCAGTACAAAACGGTATGCAAGTCCATCAAATGGACGTGAAATCAGCTTACCTTAACGCACCAATTGATTACAATATTTACTTACAGCAGCCGAAAGGATTTGAGAAAACAAAAGAAAACGGTCATCTTACATGTCATCTGAAAAAGTCTATATACGGATTAAAACAGAGCGGCAGAAACTGGAACAATCTTCTTGACACTTATTTCAAAGAACGCGGATTCTCGCAATCGAGAACGGACCCGTGCCTGTACACCAAAACTACATCTGAAAGCCCGTATTCCAGCCCATCTCAGAGTAACGACAAAGAACATTATATGATTATTATTATTTGGGTTGACGACATAATCATCACATCGACAAGCGAACAATTCACCAACGATGTGAAATCTCAGTTACAACAGCGATTTAAGATTGATGATAGAGGACCGATCAACTGGTTTCTGGGCATTCACTTCAAACATGATAGAGACAATATATCAATGAATCAATCAGCTTATGTGAAGAGACTTTTACATAAATATGGAATGAACGACTGCAAACCGGTCTCCACTCCTGCTGTCGAGGGAATACGATTAACGAAAACCGAAGACGAAGTAACTCCTGATTTCAACTACAGAGGACTCATCGGAGGTTTACTTTATCTAAGTCTGTCAACTCGACCAGATATATCATGGATAGTCTCAAAACTATCACAGTTCTTAAATTCCCCGAGCAATGAACATGTTATGGCAGCGAAGAGAGTACTACGATACCTGAAAGGCACAGCAGATTTGAAACTTGTCTATAGCAAGGTACAAGATGGTAATCTATCAGGATTCTCCGATTCAGACTGGGCATCGGATCACGACGACCGGCGTTCTACTTCAGCCTACTTATTCAAAATATCAGGCAGCAAAAGTCCAATAAGCTGGAAAACGCGAAAACAACCGACAGTCGCGCTCTCTTCGTGTGAAGCAGAATATCTTGCGTTAGCAGAAGCAATCAAAGAGGCACAATTCCTTATTCAACTGCTAAATGATTTGAAATGCGAATATCAAGAACTCAAATTATACTGCGATAATCAAGGGACAATCACTCTCGCTAAGAATGCCTCACTTCGTCAGAAAACTAAACATATAGACATAAGACACCACTTTATACGTGATTTCATTTGTTCAGGACAAGGAACTTTGCAATATATTTCCTCAGATGAAAATGTAGCCGACGCTTTAACTAAGCCTTTAGGACGCATTAAGTTCTCATCTCATGTACATAAACTTTGTGCTTAGCTCAAGGGGGCGTGTTGGATATGTGATCTAACCCCATGTTGTTTATGCTATTTTTCTCCACGTTTTTATCTCAGTGAATGACAGACTTTTTCATGAAATAATGACAATTCACAATACTGACAATCATAGTTAGTAGTGCTGATAGCTAACCATCCGCTATCCATGTTAGAGTGATACATTTTTCCTTTTGTCCGTGAATCAGAGCAATGTGTAACAGTTTTCTTACAAGTGCGCCGGGATGTGTGTTTTTCTATTAACTTTGATTCGTTGACTACTGTACTCCCGAGCATCTGCACGCAATATGTTTGTTACGTTTGCATTTGTATTTAAGTAAAGTTCTCACGTCTGCGCAGTGTCACCGTCACCTTTCTCAGAATTGTCTGAGACGAACTCTGCACAAGCGTGAATATATTACAACTGCTTGTTTTTACTTCCCTGCGAAATTGATGGCCATGTCATCAAACTCAACATACTATAATGTTTCAGAACGTTCGTGCGTTATTTATGAAATTGTTCTAATCGTTGTGAATGAATTATCTTTCAGGTTCAGACAA
>CAJQUW010004399.1:0-78915 GCA_907163375.1 Prostheceraeus crozeri | reverse complement strand
GCGTGCCGAGTATACATTCCACAGTGGCCAAAGAAAGATCTCTTATCATGTAAAAAGTTTATATATGATTTCTTGAATAAAGCGTGTAAACATATTGCCCAATTTACTCCGCACAATGATGATTATACTTATGTACATCATGTAGTTGAGAAAGATTGGATTGTTGGTTTAAGTCCAAGTTTAAGAAATGATTTAGGTTACCTCGCTAGCGCCTTAACAAGCTATGATAATTTTAACGTTAATTACCACATAAGTGGTCATAAACAGTTAATATATCGAGAGGAAGCTTATTATGTAGATCTTATTCCAAGAAATGAGAAGACGTTGGTGAAGAAGATTGTGATTAAGCCAAGAAAGACAAACATGACTCCTGAAACATTATTGAAGAAATTTAATTATCTCCTTCGAGTTGATGGTAAACAAGTGGCAACATTGACTTATATTAAATCATCTAATCATATTGCAATAAGCAAATTAAATGATGATGATCTAGTATTAGTTTGTTCAAAAGATTTTCATCAGTTCTTACGACATCGTTCTGCAGCTGTTCATGGAAAATCTGATATGCAACATTTACCATGTGAAAGGTCAAATCAATTTGATACAGAATGGTCCGTATCTTTATACAGAAAGTGTGTAGAGCCTTTTGGTGGTATCTTACATGAAACAAGAGTGTTGATGCCTCGCATTATTACTTCGGTTAAATTGGTTGTAGATTATTTAAATGAAGTGATTAATGAGCAACATATTTTATTTTCTGAAAAAGAAGGTACTTTGTCTCTCACTATAAGTGGAAAAGGTATTGAACTAATTATGGATAAAACTCTAATGGACATTTTGGGTTTTGACCAAAATATCTTTAAAAGTGGTACTGTAACCAAAGCTAGCGCAGACATGTCGCTATCGCGTCGTATTAACTATTTTCAGATATATTCCAATATTGGTGAAGATGTACGTGTGGGAGATGTTGAAGCTCCATTGCTAGCAATGATACCATACCAGCCAAAAAGCTGCAGTATTTTATCTGAGCATACTTTCAAGAAAGTGCATTATACAAAGCTGAAATCAAACTACATCCCACAAATTGATATTGCCATTTATGATGATGCTGGTGCGTTGATTCCTTTTCATAAAGATGCTGTGACAAGTATCACACTCCATTTCCGAATGAAGAGTTAATGCAAACGTATGCTAATATATTTTTCCAATGTGAATAATATGGAAAGTGAAAATAAGGACTCGTTTCTAATCTACTTACCCAGTAATGCTTCTATGAATAAATTTCCCAAAAATAAACCATCAGACTATCGAGTAGAATTAAATCGCCCACTGCATTTAGAAGGTGAATGGGAGGTTGGCGTTTCTAGTATTTGCTATGATAGCAATATTCAGAATGTGAATGATTTGGAAGAAATGATATTGACTCCTCGCACCCATGATGGAATAACGATGAATAATGCATTCCAGTTCCCATACAATTTAACATCAGATGGAAAGTGGAACTATGAATGGATTCAGATAAAATCAGATTCTTATGAACCATTTGGGAATGAGAAAATTATTAAGGCATTCAACAGTGGTAATACTTCCATCATGAAGAATAAAAATCAGAAAGCTTATGAGTTTACTATCTATCATTGGAGTGGGAGACAGTTCCTTCGCTTTCATTCTTTTACTAAAGGTCTTACACTGAGGTTGGATAATGAATTCTATCCACATCTTGGTTTTGGCCATGGACTACATCTAACGTCAATTGCTACTGCAAATGTTAAAAAAGTTTATTCAAATCGAATCAATAAATTTCATTATAGATGTAAAATATTTGATGAAGATGTTGTAGAATGCGAAGAACGCATCATTTTGAAAAAGCGTGGTGTTCAACCTTTATCACTTATTGAGTTAGTAAAACGATGGAATGAGACTGTGGGTAAGAAGTATGGAGAGAAAATTATGGCGGACAAAAATAAGTTGGTTATTCAGAAATATAATGACAAACTTACAGTTTATTTCTCTCCAACCTTGCGTCAATTTGTAAGACATTATACACCTATTATTGGAAGTGGTGTGGTGTATGCTTCTCATGAATATCACACTAAAGCTGATTCAGTTAATGATGAATGGTGGGTGGACATCTATGGCGATCGCATCAAGAAAATTTACCAGTCTTATGAAGAATCTAAAGTTGCTATCAATATAATGCCGCGTCTATATCATACAGTTGAAAGCTTCATTCATGTAGTAAATCCTTATATACAACAGAAGTTGAAGCATGTGATGAAAAGTAAATATGATGTAAAGACACACCACATTTCGTTTTCAATTGAAAATCAACGCGTTGTTCTGAAACTGGGTGATGACATTCAATGTCAATTGAGTAAAAATTTGAAAAAACTCTTTGGTTTTTCAATGCTACAAACTGTGTTTGCTGCTGCGCATACGATTGGTATAGAAACACCAATGACACTTGATAAACATGAACAGCACCTTTACATTCAAAGTGATTTGATTCTACCTATTTCTGTTGGTGAGAAAAAAGAATACATTTTACGTGATTTCATTCATGATAAAGACGCTTCATATGGAATAGTCGAGAAGATGTTTGAATCTATTTTCTATCATCCGTCGTCAAACAAACTATACCCTCTATTGCTATCAAAATTACCAATGGTTTACAAGAGTGCATCCATGTGAAAGATACTAAATCCCTCGTAACTTTAGTGTTTCGGAAAACAAAGTGAAGTCTTTATACAACATTTATTGAAATATGTACATGAATGTGAAGCAATAGACTTTATACAACATCCACTGAAAATATATACATGAGCGCACTTCAATAAACATTGCTATATACAAAAATTCTTTTTACTTCGTGAAGGGTGGAAATATACAGGGATAGGAAAAATGTCTTTCAGTGGAAAAGTCATCACATGGGGAATGTACAGATGTGGACACATATTCACAAGGAAAAAACAATCTCATGCGATACATAAAGCAACAATGTTTATCTACAGAAATCAACATCAAAATACTAAGTTAAGGATGATTATGCTAAGACGTCTCCTGAATGTGGTAGTGTGAGTTTAATTCTTTTGGGTGGTGGTATGTTTGTGTCAGGATGTCCATGTGGAAGAGATATGTTGTGTTCTAGCCAGCACCTCTTATCCTCCCATGCTGAAAGCACCCGTTTCCTAAAAGTATGCGTTTTGATCTCATGCGACTTAGATTTTAAGATTGTCATATTGACAAACGTTATATTTTTATTTCTATAGGCTTTCCTGAAATTTTTATGTTTCATGTTAGAGACCAATGATCTTGATATACCTTTAGCGCGCTTAATACTATCGTCGCTATCCTTTAATTTCATACTGTACATTTTTGGACGGAGGAGAATCATTTCATCTATTTCCTTCCCTGCTGTCTCATCCTTAAAGCAGCCAAGTTTTGCCTTATTTTTGATGGAGTAGAGTGGGTGATCAGTAGGATAATTTGATGTATCAAAATATCTTTCTAAAGATTTTCCTACTTCATTGAAATTTAAATCTTTTTGAGTGGTAATACCTAAGAAGAAACTATCTGTATCGCCACCCAACAAACGAACCTCTTTTACGAGAGGACATGGTTTTAGTATTTTATAAAAGAGTTGGTACATTTTAAGCTTAGAGTAATCTAGTACAGCTTGACCAATATAGATGGGCTTGCACAACTCAACTTCAGATTTTATCATTTTAACACCTACAAGGTCCTCATCGATAATGTCTCTATCGATGAATAGAGGTGATGAGACCAATTTCTTAAATTTTGTAACATCATTGACTAGTTTATAGTTTACACGTTTTCTAACATCCTCCATCGTCTTACCAAATAGACTGTTGTTCTTATATTTATAAAAATCTTTTTCAAAATTATTTTGGGCTAGTGCACGTTTCTGGCTGTTGCTATCAATATATGGTTTGAGGAAGGCTTTCTGTCTAAATTTAATAATGCGGTGAACTCTTTTTAAAATCATACCCATTTCTAAATAAAATTCTAAGATGCTAAAGTGGACTAGATAGTTTTCTTTATCATACTGGGTGAGTAAAAGTTTGCGGCAAGGCTTATAGTCGGGTTGACCGCATGATTCTAAATCTTCATGAAATTGTTTCATAAAGTCGGAAAACATATCTTTGGTCACTTCACCTGATTCGGGTGCGAGTGGAAAATCTACGGTTTTATGTTTAATATTATTTGGATAGATTAGATCTATCTCAAAATAATATCCCCAATCACCTTCATCTGGAATTGCTAGTATGTTAGAAGGGTTGGAGAGATGCTGAATTTCACTATCATCTAACCAGCTAAACTCAGAGTGAGGGAGTGGTTTGGATAGTGAACTACCATATAAATTATTTTGGTCATAATACTTAAGATGAGTCTGATCATCGCCTACTAATTTTGATTTTAACCTATGTTTATTTACAAATGTGAGACCACCGCAAATTCCTCGCTCAAATAAATTATACATCTCTGGATCTTGTAAGAGATGAATGGTCTCACCAGTCATTTTAAAAGCAGACTTAAATGACATGGCTGGCAGACTGACAAAGTGGACGGGATCTAACTTATCTTCTTCTAATGCCACTCGTCGAAACTCCTGAAATACATCAGCCAGCAAAAATACATCTAACTTAAGATAGGCAATCATATATTCGCCAAATGTATGGCAGTCAAATTTTATCCATGCATCTTGTGCATGATCATCTTCGGTCTTACATTCTGCGCCGGTCAAATCATTTTTAAATTTATCTATGGGTGGAAGAAAAGTCTCACCGAGTTTACTAATCGCATCAAAATATGCATATGGAAAGACTCCTTTCCGTGTGATGACTTCATCGGTTAGATTTGGATATTGTTTCTTAAGATTTTGTGTTAGTGGAAGAGACTTTAGATTTTGTACGAGGGAGGCCAGTGATGCAGTCATAAATTGGTAGGAATCTAAAAATTTTATATCAAAATAGACCGTCTTATTTTCTTTAGTTTTGTCGACAGGCACTTTTGCTGTCATGGCCATAAACTTCTCTCTCGTTTGTGCTATTACATCAAGCTTCCACTCTTTCATTTGACCTAAACCTCCTTTTATTATCATATGGCTGTCATAGCCCTTGAAATTATGGAAAATGACGGGTAATGTACGCCGTTTCATCCTAAGTGAAAAATTGCATTTTGAACATAGTGCGTTTCTAAATTTACCAGTGATGTGATCATGGTCGCGCACTTTCTTAATCTTATCATCATCAAATGTTTTACTACATTTGGGGCAAACGTTGCAACTATCAAATTTTGCTTGATCATCTGCTGTCATATGCAATGATCTGCGATAGAGTTCACCATCATACTTTTGCTGAAATTTTACAGCCTGTTCGAGGAATTGTAGGAATTGGTAAATACAATCCTCACCTTGCCAGACGTGCATTTTATTTTTTCTATTTTGGAAATGGTCATGCCATACTTCATAGCAGGAAATGGCTGCTCCTCGATGGGTGTTATCATCGATATAGCGTTCGATGTCAGCATAGATGACACGAAGAGGACTTAGTTCATCGCCATTCTCTCTATATGAAAACTCCTTATCTTTGGGCATGCGCTCCATTTGCAGTTTACCTCGCTTACACCATTCGTAATGAGTTTCAAATTTGTTTTTACTCCTAAAGTTCCGAATACATCTGTCGCAGTAATATAACTCTCTACTAGAGTTTTCTAAGTGGTGGTATAAGCGAGAGATTTTGGGAATGCCGCAGTAGTGCCATTCCTCACTATCATCCTGTTTTACTAATAACAGGTTTACTGTACGTTCATAACAACTCGAACGCGAGTTGTAGCGCACACCCTTCAATCCTTTTTCCCAGACATGGAGAACTATTTTAATGTTGTTCAATTTTTCAAATTTTTCTATATCTTTAATTTTCATATCTTCACTATTGCAGTCATCGAAGTTTAATTCATTCTCCCACTGTTGATACTTACTCTTGCGGTATCGACTATTCTGTACATCATTATAGTGGAGAATGGAGAGGACAGCATATTTAAAACATTGCGATTCACAATCTACAGAAATGACTGCTGTTTTATTTTTTAATCTTTTCGGAAGTTTCAAGGAGCCTCGTCCAGAGTAGTTCTCTAATAAAGTGATTTTAAAAAAAAAGGCGGACTCAATGCCGTCAAAAATGAGACCACTATCGCGCTCGTTAAATTTATCAATATTTAATTTTAATCCTTTGATGTGAAAATTTATCCAAGACTCATAGTCTACAACCTCGGTTGCAGGAGAGGAGGGTATGTGAAACTCCAACCTCTCTATTATTTGTCCAGTATGGTGGTCGATTTTTACATATTTTATTTTAAGATAGATAAGCGCCTTCATCCTAAAATTGTCTAAATTGTTGAAGAGCGCTTCTATCAATGATGAATTTTGATGAAACCATTCCTCAAAGTTAGCAATGGTTTCTGAGGAGTCCATCTGGTAGTTCCTCACTAAATTATTTATGGACACTTCAGTGAGTCGGATAGAGGAGGTGCTGTTAGTATAACTATCGTCACTGTGTGTATGTTGAAGTCTGTGCGAAGATAGTTCAAAACGTGTCTCGAAAGACTGACCGCACAAGTCGCAAGAACAGGAGACGACGTTAACAGAATCATCCCCACCTTCGGAGATTGATGCCGGCTTAGGTCGACAAACACCTCGCTTGATGTGTCGGGTGAGATCCCGCTTCCTCGTGAAGGTGTGCCCACAGTCAGCACATTCCCGATCGTCGCATTCCCGCGACAATGTTGATATGGATTCGCACGAGATGGGACTGGTATCACCTGAAAGAGAAATCATTCTATCATCTCTGTTCAAGTCTCAGTGTATTGTTACAACCTACCTTGACTCAATAACTCTAAACTTTCCTCGAGAAGGGAGGGCGTTGGTGATGAAGTTGATGCCTGAAATTGAGGAAGATGCTATTAGCCACACGTTTGAGGGAGATGAGAGAGGAAATTTTCAACTTACCATTTCAACGAAATTATGTTTAAGCTTGATACTTCAACAAGATAGAGACTTCACTCAAATTTGGAATTCACTTGTACGCCTCAAATATAAAATTCGCCAGAGAACACTTCACTTATACGTCTCAAAGACAGAGTGAAATGATACGAATGTCACTTTGCATATATACTTTCATATTCATCATTCATTGGCTGTTCATTCTGATTTGTCGCTTGTTGATACTTAAGAATTAGAAAACATTTCAAAGTCATTATTCACAGTCAACATGACAAGCCCTCCGACAACACCAAACACAAAATTCTCTTCTCCATGCTCAACACCAAAGGCGCTCGTTACACCAAACGCTCCAACGAAGGGGAAGGTAGAGAAGGTGTACCGACTGGACAATATCAGGAAGTTATCATTACCAGCGGATGAGGAAGAGGAGAGTGTATGTGAGAAGGAGTGTCCCGACTTAACAGGCGTGAGGTGGAAGTATCTCCAGTACGATACTGACGATGTGATGGAGATCACCAGCACGAAATTCCTCCACCAATTATGGGAGTGGTACACCCCTAACTCCCAGCCACGAACTATGGCAGAGTGGGAGTATATTGATAAAGTGAGGCTCGCAGTGGAAGAACGATTAAAGCAACTGAACTGTTTTTGTGATCTATGTGAAGCCAGACTCTGGGACGATATTGACGATGAAGACCTTTTGAAATACATGCCATAATAAATTTTTATTTCATATTATCTTTTCTTTCATACTGACTTACTTGAACGGGACTTCAGTGGATGATTTAACCATGTATACTTTTTCATTTACAAATAGTAGAACGCTTAGTCTAACTTGTAAATCTTATGACACTTCATATGGGTGATGATGGTAGTTGAAATAGTGTTAAATAAAATTAAGATAGCTTACATGATTCTGGGATAGCAATCGACTGCGATCCATGTGTGAAGAGCTTGTTAGACTACGGAAGAGAGAAGTGTGTTATGTTGCGTGTGGCGCGTGAGTGTCCTCCCATTTCATTCCATTCATCAATTCATCTCATTGATAGAGACAGGTAGAACTCATGGTTCTCATAACGTATGCAATGGAAAGTTTTAGGCAACCTTCGACAGTTGGCTAAATGTCGCCCTGGCGCGAATGCATACTACGTTGAGACAGAGGCAATCACTTGCAAACATGACGCAGAGAGGTTTAACAAGATTGACCATTGCCGAATGTCCCTTGCGGTATACATAGCTACGGGTTTCACCGCCGCCCTTTACAGGAACGCCCGTCGAAAGGAAGTATTACACCGAACTTCATTTGCAACGTTCAAGTTGACTGATAGCAGATTCAACTTAATGATAGTATTCGCCAGTCCGAAGACTGCCCAGGGCAAACCGCGTGGAGGTTCTATCATGTCTTGCCCCATGGTGGCCCTTAAGAGAGCCGGTGGTTCGTTCTCGGGGTGTGAATTAAGTTGACTATTGAAGGCCTCCTCCTTCAACTTCTCCACCTCTTTCTTTAGTCTATCCCGTTCGGCGATCACCGGCGGGCACTTGACAAAATTGCGACATTGTGTTGCAATTCCGCTCGAAGTCACGGCTGTAGGGGTCTCACGATCGAGGTCAACGTTCTCGATAGGTTGTGACTGTAGCTCTCCCTCCTCCTCCTCCTCACTATCGCTGCTGGACAGCGAGCTCTCGCTACTAAGCGAGGATACAGCGGCAATCGCTTCAATGGCGGATTCTAGCTCAGTGGCCTCAGTGGTGAAGAGTGAACTCCGTTCTTGCTCGTTGGTAGATTGTAGCTCCAAAGAACGGAGCTCAGTGGCGAAGAGTGAACTCCGTTCTTCTTCGCCTACTTCGCCTGTTTGACACTCGCTGTGTTGTGAGTGCCAATCCTCCAGCCGCTCACTTAAGCGACTGACTTTGTGGGCTCCGCAATAGTAGCGACCGACCCCTATCTGTTTCTTGTTAGTGCAAGCGTGTTTCTTGAAGGCGTCAGCTCGGAATACCTTCCGGCATTGACACAGTTTGAAACTGGTCTTCATATTATTGAATTTCGGCATTTCTGAAGCGAAAAACGGAAAACAATGATTTTACACTTAGTGAGGAATGATAGATTTGAGTGTAGTGAGTGGCACTCGATCCCGTCAACAGCCCGAAGGCCTTGTACTGATTACTAGGGAAGTGAGAGATCTTCCCCGATACCCGCTATTTACAGCTGAAGACATCATTGTCACTGCCCCGAAGTGGTAACAGCAACGTCGAGTCAAAGGTAGTGAACAGTAGCTGGGATCTAACCCCTCAAAGCTGCCTTAGACTTAGTTAAATTTGAAATCTGATAGCAGATTTGAACTCAGCATACTTGAAAACCTTGAGGAAACATTCCAAGTCATTGCTTTGATCAGCTTGATAGCAAGCCGTAGAGAGCTTGATTCACCAGCGTTTTGCAATGGAGATGTTTAGAGGCCACCCATGACAAGACAGCTAAGACTCAACCGATTGGCGTTCAAAGTGCTACGTTGAGAGCTGTGTCAAATGCCCAACATGAGACATGAGTTGTCCCAGCGGTTACGGTCTCAAATATGACACATTCCCTTGCCACACTTATCACTACGGCATCGTCCGCCGTCCCGAAGGAACACCCTGTCAGTGGAATATTACAGCAAAACTCTCCGTGTCTTGCTCGCTTTCAGTGAAAAGCCGCTTATACCATGAGAAGACTGGCTCAGACATCATTAAAAATGCTTTCATTGACTTCAGCAGGGTCGAAAACCCCAGAAAACCTCCAAAAGTAGTGAATTTAAATTTTTCAACTTTTTAGCACTACTTATGAAATTTTATAAGTACCGATAGGTGACCGAACCTTTTTTGAATCAAGTCAAACGGACTTGTAGAAGCAAAGTTACAAGCCTTTAAAGTTTTGGAGTCTTTTATGGCCTGGAGACGAAGGCCATCTCCTGGCGAACCTCTAAGTCTGACGCCTTAGCTGATATCAGCAATGAAATTTTCTAAGTCGGTTTTTTACAGAAACTCGGGATTTGGAATGTCCGAAGCTATCATCGGAGCTCAGAGAGATGACTTACCGTTGGCAATCTCTCGTCTGAATGACAAGTCTCTGTCGGTTCCCAGCTTATATAGTGTGTGGCGATCAGCTGATGACGTAATACCCATCATCCAAACACTAAAAATCCCGTCTATCTCCGCTTCTAGTGCTCCGATTGAGCTGGAAATACACCATTTCCATGTAGAATTTCACGCTAAATCCGAATCTGGCCTCCGTTTTCCCATCCGATGCTTCGTTTTGGCTCTACAGTAGGCAGCCATCGCAAAAATTCTAACTGTCGTTTTTTCGAAAAATGTTGAAAATTTTTCTCTCCGATTGACTTGAAACTTACCATGCTGATAGAGAATTTGACGCTGAATCCGAATCTGGCCTCCGTTTTCTCATTCGATGCTTCGTTTTGACGCTACACACCAAAACGTCCCAAATTCTAACTCTGTCGTTTTTCGACAATGTCCCAAAATCTTAAATGGCATCTCACATCTAAACGAAGACAGATAGGAACAAGCCGATTCTTTCAGTGAATTTGTCTCACTCTTAGCTTTCAAACGAGCTATGGCACGACTAAATCCGTCCACTGGAAGCCAAAATCGAAGCAAGCTGTCCAGAGGGGGGGGGACGTCAGCGAAATTTTTCTCTCCGATTGACATGAAACTCACCATACAGATAGAGAATTTCACGCTGAATCCGAATCTGGCCTCCGTTTTCTCATCCGATGCTTCGTTTTGACGCTACACACCAAAACGTCCCAAATTCTAACTCTGTCGTTTTTCAACAATCTCCCAAAATCTTAAATGGCGTCTCACATCTAAGCGAAGACAGATAGGAACAAGCCGATTCTTTCAGTGAATTTGTCTCACTCTTAGCTTTCAAACGAGCTATGGCACGACTAAATCCGTCCACTGGAAGCCAAAATCGAAGCAAGCTCTCCCGAGGGGGGGGAGTCAGCGAAATTTTTCTCTCCGATTGACATGAAACTCACCATACAGATAGAGAATTTCACGCTGATTCCAAATCTGAAATCCGTTTTCCAATCCGATGCTTCGTTTTGGCTCTACAGTAGGCAGCCATCGCAAAAATTCTAACTCTGTCGTTTTTTCGAAAAATGTTGAAAATTTTTCTCTCCGATTGACTTGAAACTTACCATGCTGATAGAGAATTTGACGCTGAATCCGAATCTGGCCTCCGTTTTCTCATTCGATGCTTCGTTTTGACGCTACACACCAAAACGTCCCAAATTCTAACTCTGTCGTTTTTCGACAATGTCCCAAAATCTTAAATGGCATCTCAAATCTAAACGAAGACAGATAGGAACAAGCCGATTCTTTCAGTGAATTTGTCTCACTCTTAGCTTTCAAACGAGCTATGGCACGACTAAATCCGTCCACTGGAAGCCAAAATCGAAGCAAGCTGTCCAGAGGGGGGGGACGTCAGCGAAATTTTTCTCTCCGATTGACATGAAACTCACCATACAGATAGAGAATTTCACGCTGAATCCGAATCTGGCCTCCGTTTTCTCATCCGATGCTTCGTTTTGACGCTACACACCAAAACGTCCCAAATTCTAACTCTGTCGTTTTTCGACAATCTCCCAAAATCTTAAATGGCGTCTCACATCTAAGCGAAGACAGATAGGAACAAGCCGATTCTTTCAGTGAATTTGTCTCACTCTTAGCTTTCAAACGAGCTATGGCACGACTAAATCCGTCCACTGGAAGCCAAAATCGAAGCAAGCTCTCCCGAGGGGGGGGAGGTCAGTGAAATTTTTCTCTCCGATTGACATGAAACTCACCATACAGATAGAGAATTTCACGCTGATTCCAAATCTGGCCTCCGTTTTCCCATCCGATGCTTCGTTTTGGCTCTACAGTAGGCAGCCATCGCAAAAATTCTAACTCTGTCGTTTTTTCGAAAAATGTTGAAAATTTTTCTCTCCGATTGACTTGAAACTTACCATGCTGATAGAGAATTTGACGCTGAATCCGAATCTGGCCTCCGTTTTCTCATCCGATGCTTCGTTTTGACGCTACACACCAAAACGTCCCAAATTCTAACTCTGTCGTTTTTCGCCAATGTCCCAAAATCTTAAATGGCATCTCACATCTAAACGAAGACAGATAGGAACAAGCCGATTCTTTCAGTGAATTTGTCTCACTCTTAGCTTTCAAACGAGCTATGGCACGACTAAATCCGTCCACTGGAAGCCAAAATCGAAGCAAGCTGTCCAGAGGGGGGGGGACGTCAGCGAAATTTTTCTCTCCGATTGACATGAAACTCACCATACAGATAGAGAATTTCACGCTGAATCCGAATCTGGCCTCCGTTTTCTCATCCGATGCTTCGTTTTGACGCTACACACCAAAACGTCCCAAATTCTAACTCTGTCGTTTTTCAACAATCTCCCAAAATCTTAAATGGCGTCTCACATCTAAGCGAAGACAGATAGGAACAAGCCGATTCTTTCAGTGAATTTGTCTCACTCTTAGCTTTCAAACGAGCTATGGCACGACTAAATCCGTCCACTGGAAGCCAAAATCGAAGCAAGCTCTCCCGAGGGGGGGGAGGTCAGTGAAATTTTTCTCTCCGATTGACATGAAACTCACCATACAGATAGAGAATTTCACGCTGATTCCAAATCTGAAATCCGTTTTCCAATCCGATGCTTCGTTTTGGCTCTACAGTAGGCAGCCATCGCAAAAATTCTAACTCTGTCGTTTTTTCGAAAAATGTTGAAAATTTTTCTCTCCGATTGACTTGAAACTTACCATGCTGATAGAGAATTTGACGCTGAATCCGAATCTGGCCTCCGTTTTCTCATTCGATGCTTCGTTTTGACGCTACACACCAAAACGTCCCAAATTCTAACTCTGTCGTTTTTCGACAATGTCCCAAAATCTTAAATGGCATCTCAAATCTAAACGAAGACAGATAGGAACAAGCCGATTCTTTCAGTGAATTTGTCTCACTCTTAGCTTTCAAACGAGCTATGGCACGACTAAATCCGTCCACTGGAAGCCAAAATCGAAGCAAGCTGTCCAGAGGGGGGGGAGTCAATGAAATTTTTCTCTCCGATTGACATGAAACTCACCATACAGATAGAGAATTTCACGCTGATTCCAAATCTGGCCTCCGTTTTCCCATCCGATGCTTCGTTTTGGCTCTACAGTAGGCAGCCATCGCAAAAATTCTAACTCTGTCGTTTTTTCGAAAAATGTTGAAAATTTTTCTCTCCGATTGACTTGAAACTTACCATGCTGATAGAGAATTTGACGCTGAATCCGAATCTGGCCTCCGTTTTCTCATCCGATGCTTCGTTTTGACGCTACACACCAAAACGTCCCAAATTCTAACTCTGTCGTTTTTCGCCAATGTCCCAAAATCTTAAATGGCGTCTCACATCTAAACGAAGACAGATAGGAACAAGCCGATTCTTTCAGTGAATTTGTCTCACTTTTAGCTTTCAAACGAGCTATGGCACGACAAAATCCGTCCACTGGAAGCCAAAATCGAAGCAAGCTGTCCAGAGGGGGGGGGAGTCAGCGAAATTTTTCTCTCCGATTGACATGAAACTCACCATACAGATAGAGAATTTCACGCTGAATCCGAATCTGGCCTCCGTTTTCTCATCCGATGCTTCGTTTTGACGCTACACACCAAAACGTCCCAAATTCTAACTCTGTCGTTTTTCGACAATCTCCCAAAATCTTAAATGGCGTCTCACATCTAAGCGAAGACAGATAGGAACAAGCCGATTCTTTCAGTGAATTTGTCTCACTCTTAGCTTTCAAACGAGCTATGGCACGACTAAATCCGTCCACTGGAAGCCAAAATCGAAGCAAGCTCTCCCGAGGGGGGGGGAGGTCAGTGAAATTTTTCTCTCCGATTGACATGAAACTCACCATACAGATAGAGAATTTCACGCTGATTCCAAATCTGAAATCCGTTTTCCAATCCGATGCTTCGTTTTGAAGCTACAGCCCAAAACGTCCCAAATTCTTAAATGGCGTCTCACATCTAAACGAAGACAGATAGGAACAAGCCGATTCCTCAGTGAATTTGTCTCACTCTTAGCTTTCAAACGAGCTATGGCACGACAAAATCCGTCCACTGGAAGCCAAAATCGAAGCAAGCTGTCCAGAGGGGGGGGGAGGTCAGTGAAATTTTTCTCTCCGATGGGCGTTCAAATTCACCATACCGATGCAGAATTTCACGCTGAATCCGAATCTGGCCTCCGTTTTCTCATCCGATGCTTCGTTTGGGCGATACACACCAAAACGTGCCAAATTTTAACTCTGCCAAAATTTTGAAGAAACATTTTTTCTCGCCGATTGACTTCAAATTCACCATACCGATGCGGAATTTTACGCTGATCGCGAATCTAAAGTCCGTTTCACCATTCCACCACGCCAACCTAGACGGTCGCCCACGTCAACCTAGACGGTCGCCCACGTCAACCTAGGCGGTCGGCCACGTCAACCCATACGAGACCAACACATCCGAGTCTCACACTCTGTCGTTTTCGAGGGGGGAGGGGGAGGGGGAGGGGGGAGGGGGGAGGGGGGGAGGGGGGAGGGGGGGAGTCAACGAACATGTTGTGAACGTGAACCAACCTGGCCGGCACACCACGACAGACCACAACCTCTGTCGTTCCAGAGGGGGGAGGGGGAGGGGAGGGGGAGGGGGAGGGGGGCGCGCCGGTCGGGTGTTTGTCACTTTCTTACTACTCCTAATTTACCAATCTCTCAATAAAAATTGCACATATGTTGCTGTACCATAATACTTGTTTCATTCAAAATGAGATACCGTATCATTTACCTAATCAACACTATATTGCAAATTTACTTAGATGGAATATTCTTCGTTGACAGGAAATTTTTTTATTTTTCCATATTTTTCCAATTTTTCCGGAAAAATTACCGGAAAAATTACCGGAAAAATGTAATTTATATTTTTCCGGTAATTTTTATATCTATAACAGGGTGTAGAAGCATTCATCTAATAACTTTGGATATAACATGCAAATGAGAAGCTAAATCATGAAATAAAAATTGTTTTCTATCTGACAGGTATTTCAGATAAGCTTTAGATTCTAATGCGCTTGAAGTTACACAAAGTGTTAAAATGTACGGTATATTCCTTGAACGTCAATTAAAATGATAGGAAGTAGGTACTGTATAATATAATTAAATGCCAGTTTTAGGAATTGCAATTCATCAGAACCTTGCCCTCCCCCCAAACTGATTTTCTAGCTACGCCCTTGCTATCGATAATTAGATATTTTAAGATAAAACAATTTGGCTCTTTCCAAAATATTCATATTTTAAATGTGGAACTCTCATATCGACAACATGCTAAAAAGTGCAAAAAACGTCTCTCTGGGTTGCAAATGCTCAAGCCCATCTTAACAGAATGAGCTTGCCCTTACAACAGAATGAGCTTGCTGTCGCGTGTAACTCTGATCAGATCTGTGTTTGAATACTCGTCTCCAGTTTTTGTATAATTATACCGACCAACCTTCAATTGAAAATTGGCCGCTTCCAGTTTCCACAAACTTATTTGTTCCCTGCCAAGAGATTTCAGTGCATCCGAGCATGTGGGGAAAACTCCCGTGTCTCAGACTCCGGCGTGAACAGGCCTGTGTTCAATTCTTACGAAAAGCTGCAAGTGACTGCCTTCACATTTTTTATGATATATACCCTAGAAATCTACTATAGTCTGGACGTTTGACTCATCAAAGTGAACCAACCGTAATAAGTGCAACGTAGAAAGTGCGCGATCTGCTTATTTCATACTGACTATCTAATTAAATGTTTTAGGAATTTACAATGAACAAACTATATATGGTGCATGCCAATTAAGTTACTTTGAAGGCGAGTTTGAAACCATGCTGTCGCGATATTGGGCAATTTATATTAGCTATATACTATTAATTTCGCTGCTGTAAAGAATGTCGAAAATCAATATCACAAACGTGAATATGTGCATATTTGAAAAAGCTGCCCCGCATAATCGTTTTTCAAACTGCGGGTCTCTACACCCTCTGATTTACGCCTACGACTTGGAAAAATAAGTAAAGTATTTGGCAAGCATGTTGGAAGATTGATAATCCATTCTGTGATCACTGCCTTACGCATGAGGCTACTAAAATCGATTTAAATGTTAATTGCTAAATCGAATCAAATTTCCAAACATTTACAACTGACATTATTGCACATTTGTCAAGTGCCACTTTGAAAAGTACGGACATCAGTAAGTAGCCTGTAGGCCTATGTAGTTTGAAAATTTTTATGCGTCTTTATGTTATAGATCTATATAGTCGTGCATTGTAATAGTATGGCAGCTCCTTGGTGACGACAGCTTATTAACATTGGTTGCTTCACAGCTTTTTGATAACATTTGGTTTGATGAAATGCTCGATCTTTTGTTTTGATGTTCAAATCCATTAGCGCAAAATTGTCATCTGAAATGAGAATCCTTCCAATGATTACTTTTATTACTGCTAAACATTGAAAAAGCATTTCAAACCATTTATTAATAAGATGCGACACAACCTTGTGTTCATAAACCATCATTCGGCTTTGCCGACAGAATTATAGAATTTGCAAAAATGACGTATTGAACGCTATGCATACAGTATACGACAGCAATTTGTAAAAACAAGTTTCATGAATTACTTCTTCTTAATGACTGTCCTCCAAAGTTTTCTAAAGGATTACTGCTACTACCAAGTTCCATAAAAAATGATAAATATTTATTTTTCCATATTCCATTCGATGTGATGAGCAATAGAGAATAAGAAGAGTATTCCAAACTTTAGACTAGACTGCAAGACTGTAGGTCTACCACAAAGCTTTCACAATGCAAATTAAAGCAAGAACAAAAACAAACAAAAGCTTGCAGAAATCCTAAGAAAAACATTTGTTTTGAAGAAATGGCAGTATTTTAGATTAGCTGCTCCAAATAAAAATCCTAAAAATCCTATAAATAGTCCTCTCCTAAGACTAGAGGAGGATACATGACTTGATGGATGTCCCTCAAATTCGATCCATGAATGTTTTTTAAATTGTCTTAAACGACGTAGACGGAAATGCGTTATCTCAGAAAGAGAAAATTTTAGAAATGTGGGCCAAATTCCATGAAGAACTCTGTCACAGTGAAGACCCTGGACTCACTCCTCTCATGGAAAAAGAAGACGACATCCTCCTTCCCATCCTTGCACACGAGCTAGAATGCGCACTCCAACAGATCAAGCTAAAAAAGGCACCTGGACCCGATGACCTTACAGCCGAGATGCTCAAGGCCGGTGGTGATACCCTCAGAAAGGCTCTACTCTAACTCCTGAACACCATCATCACAATTCGGGATATCCCGTCACAAATGAAAGAATCGGAAATAATCACGAATGCTACATACTACCAACACTCATGTACGCAACCGATACCATCACATGGAAACCAGCCTTACTGAAGAAATTCGAAGTCTTCCAAAACCACACCATGAGCTTCATGACAGAAAACAGAGTACAAGATCGCAAATCCATCAACGAATTAAGACAGCAAACTAAGCTCATACCAATAACTGACATCATCCGCAAAATAAAACTGAATTGGTATGGACACGTGAAACGAAGCAAGTTGCCATTCAAAGCAATCATTGAAGGACTCACCGAAGGAAAACGACGACCCGGACGACCCCAACATCGGTGTGGAGATGACATCAAAGACTGGAGTGAACTGGATTGGAACCAACTCAACGAATTACCTCATAATCGGGAACTATAGAGGAAACTGTGAAAGCAACGCATTCTGCGACGGCGGAGGACGCGCCTCGAAGAAGTCTTGAACCACATGCACTTATTTTGCTGAAATTATTCAACGGAAAGATAATCATACGTGATTTAAGACGCTAAAAACACTTACCTTGAAAGTTTTCTCTAATACATTACATGATTAGCGATGAAATGGTTGAAATCATGATCGGGTGAACAAAATGAAATTATGCTAATTTGCTCCATATACGAAAGTTTTAGGAATAAACTGACATGTAATTCATTTTTGCAATGAAAAACGGAAAAACAAGTTAATGAAGAATATATCAGAAATGAATAATGACAAAAGTAATATACGGAAAAATAAATGATTGTAGCATGCATTTATCAAATAAAGCAATCTCGACTATAGCCTGTATACATGCCTTCCAGGATGTTGTTTTAGAACCTCTTTAATTCAGTATGACATTTTTGCATGTCATTGTTTCAAAATATTTCTGAGTTCATTTGACGAAAATATTCGCGTCGCCCTACTTACTTTAACAGAATTAGTCGAGCTACATAGTGACGATTGCCAATTGGTTTCCTTTATTCCACGTCTATGCTGAAATACTAAAACACTACATTTAATTAGTGTTCAGCAAAATTTCTCAAAACAACGGATGATATATCTTTTTTTGAAACAATATAAATGAAATTTCGATATAGGTGTCGATGTCGACATCACTGACTTGTTACTTAAATTGACTTTGAGGATATGCAAACAAATAATTGCAACCTTCGCTGACGATTCCAGAGTGAGCTTGCAATCCAATCAAAATCATGATTGTGTATACAGAGCAGTTTTCCTTTATATGGCCTAATGAAGAAGCATTATCTGCAATCATTTAATCTGTCGGGATAATTCCTTGCATTGAAACTTTACAAGGATCTTGATAATCTTGTGGAATTCATCTAATTTTGTTAAGTAACTAAGAAGATGAATTCTGAAAACATTTTACAAGCTTACTAGCTACAGCAGTCGACTTTTCATCATGCGTCAATTACGAAATATTTTCTCCAAAAGTGATAGACATGCCAAGTCTACGTTTGAAGCATCATATAGTGCGAGTGCGAGTATGTCAGCCACGTTTTTGTAGCGTTAAGCGAGAAGAACAAGTACAAGTGCAAGAGGACTAACAGAAGAGCACACAAATTAATTTGCGGTCACCAATGTACTCGTAGCTGTGAGAATTTCCTTACTCTAAAAAGTGGACGTGAAAAGAAAACAATTAAGACTTTCATGACTATCAGACAAATGGGTGATTTCATACATGATATACATGTATTTCCAGAGACTCTGACTCATTATCAACATATAGAGCAATGTGGTATGGGTTCTCAACGTCGTGCTCAGGGATTCAAATCCCGTGATTGGAGGGTCAAAATCCAGGGATTGAGGAATTTACAATTTAGCTATATACTGTCTAAAGTAAGACAAACTGGAGAAGATTAGACTACCAGAAATCCATCCACGATAGATACAGGCTCTTTACACTTCAACATAATCGTCAACGTTACGTTTTCAATAATCCATTGATGAGGCTTTTTGAATAAAGGTAGAGACTTGAATTTGATCTTCTTCATTAGCCAAACCTAACAATATTTGAAAGCATGACCAAGCTGAAGATGATCATTGGCGAAGTAGGTCTACACAATGTCGAGATTAGGAATCGAGCAAATCTTCGAGATTGAGATCTTTAGGAGGCAAATTGCTCACTAGATCACAACCTATGGTAATGGTTATTAGCCTCTTGTCAATTCAATCTCGGGATTGGCTCAACGCCGGGATTGGAATCCCTACCGGTATCCCATGCTATTAGCATAAATCTATGCGTTGTAATAGGATATTTACATTCTATTCATCCCAGAAATTTGCCCAGAAATTTGGAATCCCTACGTGCCCCCCTTCCTTTCCTTACCAGATAGTACAACGATTCTTCGTAAATAGAAATTGCTTACTTTTACATTTCTCTCTAAATGTCTGTGAAGCAATTCTTCCTTAGCTTGAGCTTATTTTCACACTGATTGTAATGTTTGATTTTCACTGTCTTAAAAAAAACGGTTTACTTACTTACAGGCCGTTTCATAAATAATTGCACAAAAAAGTTAACCTATTTTCAAATGTAATTTTCGTGTTGAAGTCCTGGTTCAATTTTAAAGTTGGGCAGTGTTTTGAGTTATCCTTTGAAAGTCACTAGTGGTGCAGCTCAAGGCTCTTTGTTAGGACCTTTGCTTTTTACATTTTATTGTAAAGACATCAGGCCCTTGTCTAAAAATACGATTGTTTCGATGTACGCTATGACATCTGTGAAGTTTGTCCCATTTTTAAAGAGTCTATTTCTGAATCCATCGAACTTATGTTGTCTGAATATAATTGCATCAAAGAGTGGTCCTTGTTAAATAAGTTGAAGCTGAATGCTTCTCAAACGAAAGCACTATGTATTAAGAAACGAAATTTTGAAGTCTACTTTCCTTTTCTTTTCCTTGTTGTTAAGGAGTTGAAGATCGTGGGTGTCGTCTGGAATTACTTGGGTTGATCATTTTCGAAATATTTTTTAGATTTGTTCAAAAAGGTTGTACATGTTGAAGATCCTACGTAACATACTAAATCATGACGATCTATGGTTTGTATTCAAAGGTGTTATTCAAAGTGTTCTGATGCATTGTACATGCTTATTCGGCATATTAGACACTGAATCTTTAAATTTCATCGATCGCCTATTTAAGCGAGCGCGTAAATTGATATGCCCATTCCAATGTTATTGTAGAAACTTTTCGTCAACTTTTCATGAAGAACGTTTGGCGGCCTTCCGATAATTGCTTTACAAATGTCAAGCTGAGAATCACCCTTTATACTCCATTGTACCGTGTTATGACTCTAAAAGACCAAAAGTTCAATTTTGTCGAACATCTTTGAGACAAAATTGTTTTGTTATTATGTCAACGTTGGTAATCAATGAATTGACTGATCTCATTTGTGCTGTTCCTTCATGACCTGTATCCTATCTTGACGCTTGAAATTTTTGATTTTCATTTGGTAAATATATACATTATTCTATTCTATTAATAAACGATATACCATATGAAACCTTATGTTCCACAGATTATTTCGACATGCATTTTACTCTCTTAAGTGGTCAGTTGTGGTCAGCAGGTCCTACGAAAGAAAATTAAACGTTTTCTTCGGTGCAGGATTTTAGTATGAAGACGACAGAATTTTTAATGAAAATCGACAGATAGTGTAAGCTACCATTCAACTTCATCATGATGTAAAGATTTCAGGGTTCGTTAAATGTAGAAAGAGATGCAGTGCTTTTTGCCAAAAAATTGCTGCTAATAGAACATCTGAGGCGACTTTTCAATGATGAAAATGCCTAACTTCAAAAATCTTTATATTATGTGAAATGTTGCATATACTAATTTAAATAGGCAGAGCATTTAGGTTGTGTCTGGTCATTTGTGGTCAGCAGACATAAAAGTATGAATTTTGGTCAATTCATTCACCGATGCGGAATGCAGAAAATTAAGATCATCACCATTGAATCAAGCTCGTGTTCAGATTCCAGATGATATAATTTTTTTCGAATTTCGACAACATTTGGTACAGTGTTACTCAATTGAAACATTTATCTGATTTTGCGCTTACTGGCGCGTTAAAAATGATTTTAGCGGTCAAATACACACAACTTAATAACATTTATTGTATTAAAGTTGGCGTTTTCGAGTTTGAGTTTAAAAGAATGCTGGTGTCATCAGCTCCAAGAATATGTAAGTTTTATCAAGATCGGCTCATCCGTTCACTGGCAAACTTCATATTTGTACTACTCCCACACTCAGTCATTTGGGGAGTCATCAAGTGAATGAATTAAGCAATCAATCAATTATGACTTATGAGATCACGATTACATTTTATGAGAATAAGTAGAAGATAAGAGAGCTGATATCACGAAACCGGTCCACCGAAATCGTCGTTTTTGCTGATTCTCAATTGGTGCGAGCGGTATCCATACTCCCAGCATTTGTAGGTGCGGTCTATGTCTTACTACTTACTTGCTTGCTGCAACCTTTAAAATATGTTGTCATGTTATGGACGGAACTTTGAAATCTTGCGTGTGTAACACACAAAGAAATCCTAATTGTGTAAAAAGAAACCTTTGTGAAATTCTCATTTAGCCTGAAATTGTCGATAGCAGCTTAACTTGATTTACAATTCTCCGATCTCAGTCAAGGACGAAGTTGTTAGCTTTCAAATCCGATTTCTTTGACTGTGTTAAAGGCCTAAATAGATGACATCTATAATATCTCAAATATTGTAATACCCGTTGGATAGTATTTCGTCAAAAAGATGGGATTTGAAGCCGGTGTAAAAGGGTCTTAAACGTTGTCTCACAAGAACCCTTTACTATAAATCCCTTCGATAAGGATATATTAGTTTCTTATTCTTGAAATCATATTTACAGAAATTTGATTCCAAGGTTTCATAGCCTCTCCACGTTACCTTACAGTATGCTCCCAGCCATGTCCAGTAAACTGTGTCTGTGATAAGTTCATAACCATAGCATATTGCATAACCATGCTTATTGTTACGTTGTTTTTTCATCATTTCGAAAAGGTTGTTTGAGGCGGCTGTGAATTATTCTATGTTTTGTGTTTTTTTATTCATAATGGCTAAACTTACAGATTCTTATCAATTAAATTGAATATCTTAGATTTTTTCTTTTCGCAGATAACATTTGTACCTAACTACTTGTAAATCATTGTAAGTAGTCCTGATATATCATGTATTTTGAGATTCAAACGAATCATGTCGAAGCAACATGTTTCTTAGAAGTTTGCTAAAAGTAGACTATTTTCAAATTGTCAACGTTTTACAAACAAAATTGCAAACGTAGGCCTATATGATCAACCATCAACAAATCACAAGATCAACTGCTTCTCTGGGAGTGTGATTTCTGTTTTCTCTCTGGTTTATGTTTTTCGATACTCTTGCGGGCAATGTGTAGCGCACCAACCAAATACTGCGCAACTATTGAACTACAAAGGGTCACCAAATCCACCCAAGGAAAACGTCGCCCATTCCAGGATGTGTTTCAGTCATCAAGAGCCCTTTGACATCCCAACAACCCTTAAGTAGAACTTGAGTTGATGCTTAAAAACAGCTTTCGTCTCTCCTTGAAATTTATTGACCAGATTAAAATAATTAATTAAAAGATATGTACAACCCCTACGCGTTTCGAGCGTTCGCTCTTCCTCAGGGGGTAATTCGCTAAAACCAACTGATCTGGCCGCTCATGTGGGCTGCCTATATACACTGCTATCGGTTGAGAGATGTTTAAAATACCGTCAACTCTTTTCTTCGATTGATTTTTGGAATCAACTGTTTAATGTAACGAGCTTCAGTCACTCTAGTGTCCAATGCATCTTTGCACTTATCAAGAATTTCAAGGTCAAAATCAGTCAAACGTTTTGGTCTACATTTCAGACAATGTTCTGCCATAGCACTCGAATCAACATTACCTTTATCTACAGCACGCTTGTGTTCATTAAAACGATGCTTAAAAGGACGCATCGTTTAACCATTAGGTTTGACCAATATAGAAATCTTTACAATGATGGCATGTAAATTTGTATACCAAAAACCGATCTGTACACTTCATCTTATTAGGCAAACTCTCACAAACAAGGCAACTTTCGTGTTTTTCTACTTTTTGTTTGAATTTCAAAGCATTATATAAAGTTTTATTAGGGGAGGTAACAAGATTTATCGGTAACTCATATTTTTTAATTAATTTGCGTATATCACGATCAGTTTTATCGTTAACAAATCCGAGTTTTAAATACGTACTGTTTTTACGTATTTCCTTGCATCTTTTACTACTTTTCTTATGTTTTCGTTTCATTGAAAATCCATTTTTGCTTAATTTAGTTTCAAGTTTATTAAAAGCTACCTTGCAATCAGCTTCGTTGCTACATCTTCTCTTTACGTAGTTGATGCTATTATTTACGAAATTGTTTTTGATATGGTTAGGCACGTAACTATCGCTGCGCAGTGAAATACCCGAATGTATTTCTTTCTCAAACCATTTATAATTCATACTGCCTTCTTTCACTGTGATGCTTATGTCCAAGAAATTAAGTGTAAGGTTTTTTGGAACTTCCAGAGTAAATTCAATATTCTCATCGATCCCATTAAAAGTTCTTAATATTACATCAAAGTCGAAGTCTTTGTCAAAGGGACCCATAATTACGTCATCAATGTATCGAGCATAAATGCTTGGAGATATATTGTGCTGTGATTTCAAAAGTTGCAGGGCTTTACTTTCAATACTATGCATAAACAAAACCGCAAAAGGCGGACTAAAATGGGCTCCCATAGGACAGCCTTTAATTTGAAGGTAATTTTTGCCATTATATTCGATCTCGTAGTTAAAACATACAAACTTGAGCATTTTTTCAATTGATTCTAAATCAATGCCAAAGTTATTTATTTTGTTCCAATTTTCCTTCGTAAACTCTATGACTGCCACAATAGCATCCGTGATCGGTATACTTGGGTATAGGTTTTTCACATCTAAGGATATAAAAGTTGAATTTTTAGTTATTGGGAAGTTATTGCTGTTTAACCGCTCAATAAGATTTTTAGTATTTGTGATGTGTGAAGGGACCAAGGTCATAAGTTGAGACACGATTTTGCTCAATAACCAGTCTACTTTCCGTGGGATTATTTATGCACGAGGCGATCGGCCGCAAAGGACAGACTCCGTTATTCGCCATTTTATGATCTTTCAACGTAGTCCTAAAAGTGGCTGGTTCTGTACCACAACTTAGTAATTTCTCGATTTCTTGTTTTTTAGATTATTTTTGGAAAATGATCTAATAATTACATTAGCTTGGGTTTCTAACTTTGCGACGCCAGACTTTTTTTAGCTTTTTGTAGGTATTTTCATCATTCAATATCTCTTCGGTGCTTTTTGTCAACTGTAGCTTTTTGTGCTGTAGATAAAGGTAATGTTGATTCGAGTGCTATGGCAGAACATTGTCTGAAATGTAGACCAAAACGTTTGACTGATTTTGACCTTGAAATTCTTGATAAGTGCAAAGATGCATTGGACACTAGAGTGACTGAAGCTCGTTACATTAAACAGTTGATTCCAAAAATCAATCGAAGAAAAGAGTTGACGGTATTTTAAACATCTCTCAACCGATAGCAGTGTATATAGGCAGCCCACATGAGCGGCCAGATCAGTTGGTTTTAGCGAATTACCCCCTGAGGAAGAGCGAACGCTCGAAACGCGTAGGGGTTGTACATATCTTTTAATTAATTATTTTAATCTGGTCAATAAATTTCAAGGAGAGACGAAAGCTGTTTTTAAGCATCAACTCAAGTATGAAGAACCTCCTGTTGGCGACCATCTGTATGCCTTAAGTAGAAGTCTAAGAGCCCTATCTCCTCATGGAGAGCCGGAGAAGCCATTCTTTTACGCAAAACCTTTCTAAATTTCAAAAACCCATATTGATGTTTAACCTTACAAGAACCTTTATTTTTAGCAGAGTACATGTATAATGGTAAGTATAGCGCTGGCTGAAGTAGCTTGACCTGACGGTTGGTGCAATACCTGTCTAGGGGATTAAGTCATTGGCAGTGATACGCGGATTCCATGACAAAAGACTAAAGTCGTGCTGTCGCCCATCGATAGCTCAGTTGGTAGAACGATGGTGAGATATCTAGAGGTCGGTGTTTCAAATCCTCGAGGATCTGTCTGTTCTGTCTGTTGATTTATTGTTTCAGTAGCTCATTTGACAGAGAGATGGACAATTTTGCCGCAAATCGATTATTCAAATCCATGCCGAAACGAAGTTTATTCTGCCGACTTAATTTCCTGTTCACCAGCTAAGTTGAGACTTTCAATGCAATGGCATGTTGTTTCATTTAACACATTCAGTAACATGTCGAAGAAATATACTGCATAGATAGATGACATCTACAACACCTGAAATATTGTAGTAGTCCTTGGCTAGTATAATAAAAAGTAGCTCTGACTTTGGCTCACTGAAGTAGCGTGACTTGACGGCGGATGCAGGAAGCCGGTGCCTGCGCTGTGTTGCCCACATTCCTCGCCAGCCGTAGACGCTGCATTTCTTCCCTGGAACTCGGATGGCTTGGGAAGACCATTACGTAAACGCAATTCTATCGCGAAATGCTTCTTTTCAACAGTGTGACGACATTGTCTTTATTTCTTTGCTTTTATAACAAATCGGTTATTGATCAGCTTGTGCTTTTCAAACTTCCTCTTTTACTCACTTTGAATTTTTGGTTCACTTAACCTAGTTACTGATCATGTCGATCCTACTTCATTTTGCTACAGGATTATTTTATGGGTGCACTTTTTGCATTAGTGTTCCCTTAAAGGAAATACATTTGTATAGAAATTCAACAACTACATGTAGACTAAAGGAAACATGGTCTTATTAAAATGTTGAGATGAAATGTTAATACGAGTATGTACTTAGTTCTGCACAACACTCGAACATTGCATAGTACGCTATTTATATATTCTTCCTACATATGCTTCTTGTATTCGCCTTTTTCCGTTCGCTGCTTTGAGATTCGCTTTTATAACACTAAGCGACCAGTCTACACCCAAACCTACATTACATCATGTATGCATGTTATCCGAAGCATTCCCAGGAAATATACACACATTTATTTCAAAAGTGCTATGCTTAAATTCCTCGCTGTAGACAATCGTGATTAAGTACAACATGTTTCACAAAAGCAAGCGTGAATATTTATTAATATATCTATGACAATGTTAGCTGTTAGTTTAAGTAGTGAATGACGTTAATGTCCCTACAATATTTTCATTCAGCTGCTTTTCGTTAAGACTCGATTTTTGTTGCAAATAACTTTAAATGCATATATTCGGCTGTTTTGATAGATTACATGCGAGTTTCACGTTTTCCATTTGTGAGAATATAATCCTGGGCTGTCTGTAAGTTGGCATTTGGGGTTCCTAATGTGAGGATTTTTCATTCGCTTGCTTGCTTAAGTGAGAATATATTCAAATAACAGGAAGTCCATCAACATGCAAAGACAGGGTTGAACATAAATAAAAAATATTCATGTGTTGCTACACTGCCTGGACTTCAAAATGGTCACTCTGTCACAAAAAAGTCATCTATCAAAAATTCTTATGTAGGCCTTCACTATATGTTTGCGGTCTACCAATGTGTGTTGTAGGCATCGTTTATTGCTCAGTGGATCATGCCATGTTCATATGTGTGAATATTTCCGTTTAATATTCGTTAATTGAAATAATGTAGCAATCATTGATAATTCCATCTCCATCAATGCCGATAAAGAAGTAAAATATCAAGCGTTTCTGGCTTTATGCATCTCAAGTCTAGAATTGTTTCGCAGTAGAAAACGACTATATACCAGGGATACGGAGTCGGAGTCCCGGAGTCCTATCATTTTTACTAGAGTTGCAGTCGGAGTCGGAGTCCTATCAAATGATAGGACTCCAGACTCCGGCCTATAACTAGACCCGAAACATAATACAAGCAAATTATCTATTTCCATGCATATAGCTGTCACTGTCTTGATGTCCGCTTTCTCCATCAAACAAAAGTACAGAGACAGCAGTGCATGCAAAGCTTGTAATAGTTGAAGGAATGAACCGTGATAGTCGTAAAAACGGATTGTCTTTTCACTCGGTGATTTAATGCAGAAGACAAGCCTTCCTAGCCTCGATCACACCTACGCGCTAAAGGTCACATCAGAGACAAAAATGAAATATTAGTTTGTTTGAGAACATTACTTCTTACCGGACGTTAATCGTGTGTAATGGATCCTCTAAAGTGAATATTAAAATCGAAAGGGAACTCATATTTTTTGGAGAAGGATGGGGGATTTGCCTGCCTGGTAGAGACTGGAGAAAAACCGTGTGAAGCACACATCAAGAAGATGGGAGGAGCCGAGTCGTATGCATCCAACTGAAAGCGACATTTGATAAACATTCATCGAAAATGATTGATAATTTATAGAGCAATGATCACTAAATAAAGGTTCAGGTAAGCCTATAATGATCTGTGATGTAGGCTACCACTTAGTCTTTCAAAAACTAGGCTTCTATACTTGCCACCCGGAGTCGGAGTCGGAGTCCTATCAAAATGATAGGACTCCGCATCCCTGCTATATACACGTGGTGAAGGAAAAAGCTTTGAATCAATCTAATCTACTATTATAGATATAGACTTTGATGAAAATCATCCTGATTTTCTCGACCACTCATGTCACCGAATTATTGCACAAGAACTTGGAGGATATTAACCCATTTATGTATGATGATGAAATGCAGCACAATAAACCATTTATTGAGGCACACTTAAGTGTGCAATTAAGGATGCCTATCAGGTGAAAATGAAAGTTCTGACAAGTCGTGAAAAAGTGAAAAATCTGAGCTTCCATTGTAACTATGACTGCAATGCGAGCAGATGGTTTACAGTTGAATGATTTGGTGTGAGAAAGCACACTGTTCATGTATCCGACGAAAATCATTCAACATTTTCATGTGTCTTGCTTTGTGGGCTCATCCAACAGGTCTTCTATATCGTAATAAGTTTAAAATCTAGGTTGATAATGATAAATCGCATTTATCAGGCAAGCAAAATTATATCACAAATAATTTGATCTGAGCTATTTATACTATTAGAGGTAATATTTGTAAGTCTCCATTCGGCTCTGCAGGAGACTTGCAGAATTCTTCCACTTCAGACGTCCTTGGCACACCTGGAACTATCATTACAAGTCATTCAAATTATTGAACGTGTGTTACTAATATGGAAATGATCAGCATTGATATTCTATGCATTTTAAGTGGTGAAATGGATAGGCTGCGTGACACTTTGTAATTCAACATCGAAGTTGATTGTGTGATATGATGTCAGTTCTGATTGTTTCTAGTGAATGTCAAAAATCTATAGAATCCCCACAGAATCCCCATAGATGCGCTGTGGGAGCTGTGGGGATGGCCTCAATATCCATACCCACCCCATACCGATGGGTACCCATTCCCTTGGGTATCACCACAGAATCCCCATACCCACGGCAACCCTGCGTATTGAGTTCACATTTAGTTGACCAATGCATAGTTGCTTCTTGTGTTTCGTCTTAAATCCACAAAGATCAGAAAGGGTTTTCAGCATATTTATCATCAACAAAAGAAAGGTAATCAAACCCATACGAGTGTAAAAGAACGCTTTGGTTTAATCCAAAAAGTTCGGAAGTAAACAGAATAGCTGGGTCTCGAAATCTGACCAAAAAAACAATCTGAATGGAATTCACGGGGATCGACATGGACAACAGCGAAAAAACGATGATAATAGCAATAATCCACAGAATATGAATGAAAGAAGAACACAGCCATGATCACCGGAGCACAAGAAATAGGCTGAAATAAAGTTTTTAGAGATTCGTCGGCTCAACGATGCAAAAATTCACCATGTATTCCAGAGCGCATAGACACGACCAACACGAGTACTATATGAGTAAGACGTTTTTAAGACAAAATATTATTTACTAATGCTCTACGTCATGGCTCAGTGGGCTGAAAAGCATTATGAATATCATTTCTCTCTTCAAGTGACCTGGCTAATTGATAAATCTATCAAATCTCATCAGATGCAGCAACCGCGAGATATGTCTCAGCCTCATCGCTCAGACGTGGGCAAGTTCGAACCAGCGACGTCGGAGTTAGGACGTGCAGGCTTAGCTTCTAACCACAGGGCCATCGGGCCGTCTGTTGACTGCGTAGGGTACTGCTTTATCGCGGGCACGTGGATAGTGGATGATTACATTCTCCAATCACTTAACAATGCGCCCAATTTTGAAGCACCGGTGAACTTGTGGTTAGATGATATGCCGACACGGCCTCTTGTTCCAATGTCGATGGTTCAAACTTGCTCTCTCGTCCGATGAAGCAAGGCGTGTCGAAACATGTTTTGGGTGGCTACACAATTTTGGGTCGCTGATTGAATGGGGTCTGAACTCGAAGCGTCTGGCGACATGGCTTCATGTGTGTATAAATCTACCTTTTCGAGGTATTATACAAATTCGAGAGAACAATGGTTTCCTTGAATTCTTTACAGAATGATGGCCTTCCCGCGCGCCCTCTGACGTGTTATATTCAAAAATTCATGTGAAGCTCTTCATTACTTATTAAGAAGAATAAATGAGACTAGATTGTTGCTTATATTATTGTTGTTTTCGGATCTGTTCTGTGGATCCCTATATTCATGCTCATCAAATTTGTCCGAGTCTATCAGATATGAAGTTGTGTTTGATTAGGTCATCCACGTACGTTGTTCTGTTAGTTGAATCATACCGCCGATTATCGCTCTTTTTCCGACAGATTTGAACTTTGGGAGAGATTAAAGATCAGCACCATGCTAGTAACCGAAATACCCCATAGAATTCATATACGCATGAATGAAAGCGATTCGACACACGCTTAATGATGTTCCTCGGCTGCATGGATATGCGCAGTCAGCCAGAGAGTCTTTGCTATTTTCAGCATCGTTCTTTACTTGAGATATCTGCTCATCCGAAAACGGGTTGAATCGGTTTAAATTTTGTAGATCCCATGTAATTTTAGAAATTATTAATTGTAAATATCATCAATTGTGCATGTAGCTAGAACAAACTCAAAGGCAGGAGAAGGTAATGTACAGTACTTACAATCACGCATGATAGCAAAACAACTTCTACAACTCAACACTTCCCGTCGGTCACAGAAAACGTCTCCCGCCAGTACCGAATGAATTGTTTGTTTCCGTGCGTTTCATAAAAGCTCTCATAAATAAACAAAAATAAATGTGTTTTGATAGTTAAATACCTCTTGTATGAATACTGAAGCACGTGCTCTTGAATTCATATACATGCGGTCCCAAAACGAAACCCGGTGATGCGGTCTTTCCCAGCTGTCAATGGATTCACATGGAGTCACCAAACACTCCCCTGGAGTTACCTTAGGAAGGATGCTGGGTCAGAGCCAGAGGAATGTACTATCTCACTCATGAATAACGAAATTAAATGCTTGCAACTGATACTTGATCTTCTCAGAAAGTCAAAATAAAAGTCTGGATGTTTCAAAAAAAGCGTTTCTTACCTAATTACTGAATTTTCATTCCACTGCAGTGTACATGTACAATGTATAATACAGGGTGATCATAAAGTCGCTGCCAAATATAATAGAGTTCAATACCTCCTAGAGGATGTATATAAGAAAAAATTATTAACCAACATCATAAATTTGATGAATAAAACATAAAATTGTATTATCGACTTATTTAATTTGTCAAATTCAAATTGAATGTTTTAGACTATCAAAATACATGCATTTCATATAATTACCTCCTGTCCATGGATCATTTCAATTCTAAATGAAAACTTTCGATAAAGCTCCACTTTTCATAAGCTTTAATGCATCTGGATCCTAAATTTTTCAAACCAAAAGAAAGAAATTTCAAAACAAAGTCGTTGTTCGACGGCCTTACCACAATTGTGAATGCACTGTTGTAGTCGTTTCCGGAACGACCTGATGGCTTTGCGGCACATTTCAGAGGTGATTTCTGAACTTGATGATGAAATGCTGTCTTTTAGCTGTTGTAAACTTCTCGGTTGTGAGGCAAACACTTCATTTTTCAAGAATCCCCAAACAAAAATGTCCAAAGGGGAAAGATCTGGAGACCCAGCGGCCCATATCATTCGTCCGAAAAATAATTTTATCGAAGAAGTCTTCATCTTCGTAGGATTTTTGCAGTAAACTCTTACACATGCTGACTCGCAATCTTCTTCGTGAAGTTCTCGTGTCACTTGCAATTTGTTAGGAAAGAGACCTAGATCATGTCTCACTACATAGTGAACATAACCACAAGAACAGCTAGTAGCTGCAGTTGCTTGGCGAATTGATGTTGAGGGTTGTTTTACGAATAATCTCAGAAATTTGCTTTGCTTTCTCATCATCGAATGATGGTCGACCACTTCCTTCTGTATCTTTAACACCTCCAGCATCACAAAATTTCTTGAAAAGAGTTCTAGTGGGATAAGGCTATCATGAGGAACATTATTCCATTTCCGATTTCGTAATTCTCTTCTAACACGGTTAATGGATTCAAATTTTGCCATCAAAAGAACAACATGAGCTGCTGAACATCCATTTTGAAACTGATTTCAGTTACCTTAAAAAGTCTGTCGAATTAAAGATTCTTTACGGGAAAAGAAAAACAGGAGAATCCTGATTGGTCGCTGTATCATACGCCAGGACTTCCTTACAAAGAAGAAGTACGTTCGTTACTTGTGTGCACAATGTGAGCGCATGAAATTCATGCATTTGGTGCTTGATTACGATGATCATATAATAGCCTTATAATATCCTTTTCATCTTGACAACTCGAAAACCTCAAATTGAATTCAGCCGGCCTTTTCATATCATAAAACAAAACTTTTAGTCATGCTCTTTTCATTTTTATAAGTAGCTATCGTTTAAACTCACTCACTTTTCATGTATAGTGATTTGTAATACCACAGTGACTTTATGATCACACTGTATTTCACTTGCATGATGAGTACTTCTAAGCATCAGAAATAGCGCTAGTGAGCACGTCCCTGATAATGTGGAAGATTGCTGACAAGGTTACTTTTGTTTGGAAGACAGCATGATACAGGTGCAAGCAAACCGCGGTCAAGGAGCTTGATGGGGACGTTCCTTTCAGCTACGTCACTTGTTGTTTTAATGGAGTATTCCTGTTTCATATTAACTGCTTTTGACGGGTGGCTATTCATTGCGATTGTAAAGACAAGTTAAGTAAGTAAGTAGGCGTTTATTCAAATATTGAAAATCGTAAAATTACAGAAAGAGACAGTAGTTTATAGTGTGACATCCGGCGCGACGCTTCGCTTCGCTTTGCTTCGCTTCGCTTGCGCCGGATGTCACACTTTTGCGGGGGTTTTCAAAATTTTCAAAAAAATCAAAATTTCAAAAATTTAGGTAGATTTCAAATTTCACGTGGCCGAAGGGCGAAAATTTAAGTTGTCTCAAAATATCACGTGGTCTAAGAATTTTGAAAATTTAGGCAGACGAAAATTTAAGTTGTCTCAAAATATCACGTAGTCTCAATATACCAGAAGATTGTATTCAAAATATTTATTCAAAATATTTATTCAAAATATTCATTTAAAAATGGAAGAAACAAAAGTGGATGAAACAAAAGTGGAAGGAACCTCAAGAATATATCCTTCGTTATCATATGAACGTAGTTCTACTTTAATGGACATTGAAAAGATTAACATTGAAAAAATGAATAAAGAAAAACACAAAGATAGAGTTAGGTATATGAAAGATAAGGAATCTCAATTATTATTAAGATTAGAGCATTATAAAAAGTTAAGAAAGAGATGGTCTAATGCTTTAACAATTGTCATTTCATCTGGCGTTCTTACAATTCCAGTAGTTGCTACTGCTTTAACTCGATACAAAATGAAAACACATTTCCATCTTTGAAATATTTTATTCACATCACAGACAAGTACTATGTACAAGTAGCATGGTTTACAACGAATAAAATATGTTGACTAGAAAATGTATTATGCCATGATACAATTGTTTCTGTATGAGTAAAATAAGGTAAGGCTCATAGAACTATAAAACCAATGAGGACAAGTAGCATGGTTTACAACGAATAAAATATGTTGACTAGAAAATGTATTATGCCATGATACAATTGTTTCTGTATGAGTAAAATAAGGTAAGGCTCATAGAACTATAAAACCAATGAGGACAAGTAGCATAGTTTACAACGAATAAAATATGTTGACTAGAAAATGTATTATGCCATGATACAATTGTTTCTGTATGAGTAAAATAAGGGAAGGGTCATAGTACTATAAAACCAATGAGGACAAGTAGCATGGTTTACAACGAATAAAATATGTTGACTAGAAAATGTATTATGCCATGATACAATTGTTTCTCGTAAATTCAAATAAGGGAAGGGTCATAGTACTATTATCTATTGGGAGTAGCTTACCGTTTCAATTGATTGAGTTTAAAATTTGATCAAGGGTTGGGCGGTGTCTCCCATGGCGAAGATACGAGTCAATAATAGCGAAGTTCCTTTTGAAAAATGATATAGATTCCGTCGAGTTCTTAATAAACGGAAATCGTAAATATAGTTTATAAAATTTTCTTAAAAAGATGTTATAGCCTCTGGAATAACCTAATTGTTTACAAACATGGCCACTTCCCCGGATTACAGTCAAAGCTCTTCCTTTTAACAACGATAACTTCACAGTATTGTTCACCGAAATGTCTTCTTCTCTTCTTAAATGTGCTAAATAATTAGTTAGCTCTGATGGTAAGATGTCTCTTTGAATTTCTTCTTCAAAATTATAGTTTGAACTGATATTGATGGCGTTATCTTGCAATGTGTCTTCAAATCGATTTATCACTAAAAATTCTCTGAATGTTTTTGATGCGTGGATGTCTTCTTCCTCCCTTGGTTTAAGATATTTCTCCTGAAATTCTGTTAGCATCTCAATACACTTCTTCCGTTGATCTTCGTTCACAATAGTGTCTGAAATTTTTCTTTTCAAATCGGCAAAGGCGATGCTTGAACGTGCCATTTTCGTTAAAACGTAGTGAATTAATTATGATAAAAAATAAAATTGTTGAAAGTCGCTGATGAAATTGACCAAAATAGATAAAGGTCACAGATGATTCGTAAGCAGTCACAGTCTCGTAGAACGCTCGCAGAATGAATGCACGCAGTAATACGTGGAATAATGGCAGCAGCTGTTCAAGTGAAAAGTCATGAGTTATGCGGGTCACAAAGAATTCTCTCATACTGAATAGCTTAAACTGGTAGCAGCTGTTCATGTTGAGAAATTTGGTAACAGATGTTGCTAATGTCTTAATACAGATAAAACAATCAATATTCTCTTAACAAGAGTTCATAAGAATAAAATGGAACAATGTAACGTTTTAATTTAGATTAAATTAAATCATTTCAAAATCGAATAAGTAGCAAGGAAAGTCATCATTGTGGAACAGTTTTAAATCAATACCCCCTCCCTTCTGTCTAAGTAGTAAGGAAAGACATCATTAGAGAACAGTTTTAAATCAATACCCCCTCCCTTCTGACTAAGTAGCAAGGAAAGTCATCATTGTGGAACAGTTTTAAATCAATACCCCCTCCCTTCTGACTAAGTAGTAAAGAAAGACATCATTAGAGACCAGTTTTAAATCAATACCCCCCCCAGTAGTAAGGAAAGTCATCATTATAAAAATGTTTTAAATCAATACCCCCTTCTGACTAAGTAGTAAGGAAAGACATCATTAGAGAACAGTTTTAAATCAATACCCCCCCTCCTTCTGACTTCTAGGGGTCTCTTAAGAAATTTTTTTTATTATAAAATGAGTAACATAAATGAGTTTTTGAAATTATATGGAACACAGACAACAACGAATTTCGATTTAAATAAGATTGCTAATCAATTGGGAATAAAGAATTTTCACATATTGATGAGGGATGAATTACAATTCCTAAAAAATAGGCCAACAGGAACCTTCAGTTCACGGAACAAAGTTCCATCAATAACTGTAAATTTCATAACAAATCTTCATACGTCAAATGAAAAAGGTGTACATTGGTCAGCAGGCGTTAAAAATTATCAGCAGAACTATTATTTTGACCGCCCGGAGGCTGAGAACTATTGGTTCGACTCATACGGTTTGCCCCCTACAAATGAAGTAAAAGAATTACTTGGCAATGGAATTTATAATACATTTCAAATTCAAAAACCGGGAACAACTTATTGTGGGCAATTATGTTTATACGTTTTGTACAAATTACAAAAAGGAGTATCATTTCTAGATATTATGTTAGAGTTAAACAATCTATAACTCAAGCGAAGCTAGCTAAAGCGCCACCTAGAGGTTAAAGCTCTGTTTTCTGTAATTCATTTTGATAAAATCGGCCTCTGATATCTTCATAATCTAAATCTTTAATTTCATAAGTAATCGGATAACTTTGATTTATTTTAGAAACTTCAAATATTTCTTTAGTCCAATAGCCAACAAAGCCTTTTTCAAATTTATTCTTATATTTAAATATTCTAACTCTATCTCCAATTTTAAATTTCGGCTTAAGTTTCTGCAATTTCGGATTACTCTCATTCGAATAATTATTCTCGAATATTTTCTTTCGTATTAAATCAGGGTCGTCAGAAGCATTCTTTGGGGTTTCTTCAACACCTGAATGAACTTTATTATTGTACTCTTCCACAATTCCTGGTAATATCCTCAACCATTTCTGATTTCTTTGCTCAGTAAATTTCTTGAATAATTTATTTTTTAACGTCCGATTGAATCTTTCTATCACTACAGCTTTTCCAGCGTTTTCAGTTGAATAAACAATTTCAAATAGTGGCTGAACGTTTCTGTTATAAAATTCCGATCCTTTATCAACAAACAATTTTTTTGGCTTTCTATTACTTTCTTTAAAGATTTCTTCAAACGCATATTTAACTGAAAGATCACTTTTATTTTTTAAAGGCTTTACCCAAGCATATCGTGTATATAAATCTATAACGGTCAATGCGTATTTGTAGTCCCTTTCATTCGGCATATGAATAAGATCAGCACTCCAAATATCATCTTTATTAAATACTTTTACTTTCAATAAATATTTAGGCCTTCTGTATTCTTTATGAATTTCAGACGCGTAGGTTCGAGCGTTGCTCTCAGAGTTATTAGTTCGAGCGTTGCTCTCAGACAGCTTTGCTGACGTTTCATTTAAACCCTGACCGAATAATATTTTAGCTTGTAAAGCTTTCTTAACAAACATTCTTTCAATTCTTTCTCTAAAGGAAGGATTTTGAATACTATCTAATTCTTGAATCATTTTCTTATCAGCTGCATGTCGAGAACTTAGATCATGATTTCGATAAGCTAAATCATGCCTGTAAGCTGCGGCATCTACTCTATTTATTGGTTCTTCACCTGGTTTCGGATTATTATTCTCATCTAGTCTTATATCTAATCGAGTTCCTGGACCGGTATATGAATGACCAGGAAGATGTTTTTCTTTCGAATATTTACTCCAAATAAATCCAGGAAAGTTTTCTAATGTTTTTTGTATATCACCACCGAAGTGGTATGGAACTTTGTTCTTGTCACCTCCAATATGCTGACAGTTTGAGTTTTTATTTTTGTTTAATAGATAATTCAATAAATCTAAATTAGAAATTTTTAATTTAATTAAATTTTCGGAATTTTTAGAATTCATTTTAAAAGATAAAAAAAATTTAAAAGATAAAATAAAATAATTGTTTTACCGAAAAGAACCAAAGGTTCTGAGGTTATTACCTTATCATACTAGGACTTAGATATATTCCAGAACCATCTTTAGTTTCTTTAATTTCAATTAAATCATGAACATTGTGGAGAATATTTTTAAGAACTCGTTTTCCTTCATCAACTAATTTTAATTTACTAATAAAATTATCTACTACTCCTTCACCCCTAGCAACTTTCTCTAGCTCTCTGTTATGACGTTTTTGTTCTTCTAATGCTGCCTTCTCTGATTTATTTTTATTTACTGCTTGGACAATACCAGCTGTCCCACCTGCAACACTTCCTGCTGCAGCTATGCCTCCTATTATTAGTGGAATTAATGGGAGAATACCGCCATTCTTTTCTTCTTGTAATTGAATATTCTCTATCATTGGTTTACTTATGTAATACTTTTTTTTGTTAATCGTAATAGTTTTAGGGGTATTTTTGTCAACAATATTACGTAATTTTAATTCAACAGTTTTATTATTAATATTACTTTTCGCTTGCGACATTTTTAATAAAAAAATTTTAAGTTATCAAAAATTTAAATCTATTCTAGTTATGAAAAAATTTTAAGTTAAGAATTTTTTTAATCTATTCTAGTTATGAAAAAATTTTTAAGTTAAGAATTTTTAAGTTAACAAAAATTTTAATCTATTCTAGTTATGAAAAAAATTAATTAAACGACGAAGTCTTGGGCTTTAGCCTATCGGACCAAAGGTCCTCAGGTTACTAACCTATCCTAACCATCTTCCCATTAAGAACTTCAATAGAATATTTTACATCTTCTAGCAATAAACCATAAGCCATCAATGAAGTTGTGGAATATTTCTTTTCAATATTAATTGTTACATCACAACCATTTTTAATAATATCTTCAGATTGTGCACTTAAATCGAAACAGAAAATTGGATATAAATGTCTCCAATCTCCAGGAGTTAATTGTGGTTCAACTCCAAATTCTATACAAAGATTTCTATAAGAATCATATCCTTCCATAAATTGATTATTGGTATCATCGAATCTTAATGGATCAATTGGATATCGAGTTTGATTTAATGAAACTTGTAAACTTCGAATTGTATTAATATGAAAAATATTATTGTTCTTATCAAAACTTGGAGAATTATTTCTTTGAAATGTTAGTAATAAATATCTTGGGGTATTCGCAGTTCTAGTAAAATGCCAGTTAAATCTTTGTTCGGAAAAAGTTACAGAACTAGCAGTACGCTTTAGAAAATTTACTGGAATTGGTTTGTTAGTATTTAATCGTTTTGCAATAGCTGTTTCAACCTCTAAACTAGGAGTAATATGCTTAATCCACCATTCAAGTCTATCAATTTTTAAATATGCTTTTTTCCCAGTCTTACCAAAAAAGATTAATTCATTATTTGCCGTACGATGAATTATTAATTTAAATTTAAATTGATATGATATTTTGTCATAATCTAAATATCCGAATAATGGAGACAATGACCAATTTACTGTCTGTTTACTTTTCTTGTTAAATTCACGTCTTTCTTTATATGCATCATTATTTGTTTTATTTAAATGTTTTGCAATATTTTCTACATCTTTCGCAATTCCTGCTGCATCTGTTCCAGCGTGAGTTAAATCATCAACAATTATACCATCATTAGTATCAGGAAACCAACCTTCGATTTCATACTTTTTATTATTTTCACCAATTGTTATAAATCTAAGCATTGTATCAATTACACCTGGGGAATCACTTATTGTTTCTATATTTTGAGTTGCAACATCTAAACGCATTTGTGTAAATAATCTTGGAAAAAAATTATTTTCTAGTGTAATATTATCGGTATCTGGTAATGGTGTTGTAAAATTAGCATCACTATATAAAGAATATTCACAGTGTAAAAGTGAATCAGGTAAATATAAATAACTCTGCTGATTATCAACTTCAAAAATTAAATCACCTCCAGTATTTACTCTACTGGAAGATCCGGGATTCATAGCAATTCTTATATAGTCATTCTTTTTTTGATTGTAACTGACGAACGGAGGATCGTCTAATCTAAATTTATTTTCGATAAGCGAAGACATTTTTATAAAAAATAATTTGACTTTTTGTTTTTTCTCACAGACAGAAAAAATTCTGCTAAAAAAAATTTTACTAAAAAATTTTACTAAAAAATTTTACTAAAAAAATTTTACTAAAAAATTTTACTAAAAAAATTTTACTAAAAAAAATTTTACTAAAAAATATATTTTAGAATTTTGCTAGACCAGCTCCGCTACAGCTTTGCTGGTTAAACCGAAGGTTGCTACTCACGCCATTACCTCTTATTTCTTCAATTGTTTTTTCATTATGTTTACTATTAGACGGAGCTCCGCTCCTCAAGGTTTCACCCTCTGCAGCTATGTTAGCAATTTTGTTTTTTGTTTCATCTGAAAGTTTTTTTAATTTTTTTAGTTCTTCAGAATCATTCCTAAGTTTACGAATAGCTTCTAGTTGTTTTAATTCGTTTTGAGACTTAACAGCATTTGATATTGCACTAGCTGTACTACCTATAGCAGCTGCTCCTTTTGCAGCAGATGTAATCAAATCTTTATTATTTTTAATTAAGTTAACGATAGTACCAATACCAGAAAAGATGCCATCTCCTTCTTTTTGGACGGCACCTGCGGTGCCTAGGAACTTTTGTGTTCCGACAGTTTCTACACTATCATAATGGTACACAGGTTTCATAGATGGTTCATGAGCAATTTTATTATTTGATGCAAAATGTTTAAGATTGTGTTTATAAATTATAGGCATTTTTTAGGATTAAATTTGACTTTTGGGAAAAATATCTACGTGTTAAGATTTACGTTTGTGAATGGACAACAACTTCGAGATAACTTTATTAATTGCCTGTTGCACTTTATCTATTGCGTCAAGCAGCGTGTGATGTACTTTAATTTCTCTTCTATTAACTTGCATTTTCTGCTGATTAATCTTCAACGCCGTTTTAAGAGCATTTAACTTAATTTTAAGAACATCTAATTGTCTTTTAACAGCATCTAACTGTTCTTTGTTTTCTTTAGAGTTTTCTTGTAAATTTTTCTTTAATTCATTTTCTAAATTGATTTTAAGAGTTTTCATTTTATCAACTTTTTCATTAAGTGAGTTTACTTCATTTATTATTCTATTCATCTTTTTCATTTGTTGAGTAATTTTAGAACTCAATTCATCAACACTTTTTTGGAATGTAGTTTGTAACTGCTTTAAATTTTTTTTAATTCTTTCAGGTAGTTTTTCTATTTCATCTTCTAATTGTTCTTTTAACATTTTTATCTGATGTTTATTTTTAATGACTGCAGATTTTAAATTTATAGAAAGTAATATTAAAATTTTTGATTGTTCAGAAATCTTTTTAAAAAGTTTTGCTATATCTGCTTCTAGCTCTCTATCCTTTTTATCAAGTTTTAATAATTTTTCGTTTAATGATTTGTCATTAAGTTTAAGCAACTTCAATTCATTCATCAGTGGAACCAAAACATCGTTTATATATTTTTCTTTTAAGTCATTGATTTGTGCATCAACATATTGTTTATTTGTCAACTCTGTATTTTGTTGTGGAAGAATAGAAAGATGCAATGGACCAGATAAAACGTCTCCAGTTTTCATGATATAATTTTCTATTTCTATTTCTAATTCACGATTATTCGGGATATATGCACCTCCACCAACATTTGGTAACATCATTTTTTAACAATAAAAAAATAAAATTTTTTCTAATAAAAATAAAAAAATAAAATTTTTTCTAATAAAAATAAAAAAATGGAAACCCCAAATTTAAAAAAATTATATTCGTCCGCATCATCCTGTTCTTCTTATTCGACGAGATCAACGGGATTTGAAAATAAATGTTTTGATAATAATAATAATAATACTATTACAAATCCATGTATAGATGTTAATATTTTATTTCAATTACAAGCCGAAATATTTAGAGAACAGACTAAAGGTTTACCTTCTATAGAAACCAATTATTGTATTTTTCCAGGTGATCCATTTATTAAATTTATGGAGATTGTTAGTAAATATAATGATGTAGCTTATGTGGAATTAAATAAAGAAAATATGGTTATAATAGGTCATAATAATGTTTATGGATTTATTAGAGCAGTGTTACCAATTAGTAATACTGATTGGATAGAAACTAAAATTATTAATTATATCAATATTAAAGAATTAGTTAAAAAATTAAAATCTTTTTCGAAAGAAAAAATTAGATTATTTGTTGACGAACAAAATCAATATAACATTCACATAGAGAGTAAAAAACATAATGAAGAATTATTATGTCAAGTTTATTATAGAGACACAATTTATAAACAAGAAACATTAGAAATGCCGCAAAGATATGATGATGATACGTATATAGGATTATATTCAAACTTAAATATTAATTTGTTAAAATCTTACATAAATGGCTTAGCTCAACAAGAGAAAATTTATATGTGGACAACACCTTATACTATTAACAATGACCATAATCATAATCATAATCATAATAAACGAACCGAAGGTTCTAGGGCTTTGCCCGATCTTAAAGAATCTTATGATAATAATGATAATAATATAGATGATAATAATGATGATTCTGAAACATCTGAAAATGGTGTAAATGGTAAAAAAGATTATAAAAATATTAGTAATTATAAAAATTTATCTAAATTTCATTTTCTTACAATTGAAAATAATAATGATGGTATAGTTGAAGATACTGTTAGACAACTATGTGTCGGGTCTACAAAATTTAAATTAGGATTTACATCTAATCAATTTAAAATTTTATCATCTTTAACAAAAACTAAAAGTGATTCAGATTATGGTGGTGTTATTAAATTTTCCAAAAGAGATCAAAGACCAATATTTTTCTCTATTATATTATTATCAGATAAAAGATGTAATTTAGAGTTAGATATTCCAATAAGAGAATGGTATCCTATCATGGAAGGGCATCCTATACCAAAAAGTGTAATTTATGATGATGAAGAAACAATTTATGATGATGATGAAGAAACAATTTATGATGATGATGATGATGATGAATCAATAGTTAGTGAAAAAAAATTTAAATTATCTTTTGATAAAACATTATATGATGAAACTTAATAAGATAAAACTTAATAGAAAATACCAAAATATTCGATAAATATATTTTCATATGTAATAAAATTTTTAGATGTAATAAGTTTTTAGATGTAATAAGTTTTTAGATGTCATAAGTTTATAGATGTAATAAATTTTTTAGATGGAATAAGTTTTTAGATGTTATAAATTTTTTAGATGTTATAAATTTTTTAGATGTTATAAAAAAATTATTATTCCCACGTGTCATCATCATCACTTAAATTACTCTCACAGATGATTGTTTGAAATATTTCAGCTTGAATATCTTCTCCGTTATAAGGTAACATAATTTCATTTTCATCAGGTGCTTGACGTTTAAGAATATTTATTTGACCAGAAAATTTTTTTTCTTCAGTATTATTATTTTTATCAGGAATACTAATTCCAGTTTCTAAAGATCTTTTCCATGGTTTATTAACTGTAGTCGATAATGTTTTCCCCGAATATAATTTTAGAAAATCTTCTACTTTTACTTTATCTTGTGAATATCCTTTGAATGTTTTCTTTTCACTAAGTCTCCCTTGTTCATCTACAGTAATACAGTATTTTATTTTAGGAGCAATAAACATTGCAAAAATAATCCCACCATTTCCATAATCATTTTTTCCTTGACACAATTCCCCACCAACATATCCAGCAGCATCTAATTTATTAAAGAGCTCATTGGAAATATATATTGAATCAGTATCTGTATAATGAATGTATTTTTCTTTGAAACCATTAATTTCTAAAATAAAGTTATTCATGATTCTTCTAGAGTGAGAAAGAATAAAAGAACCTAAGTGTGATGGCATGAATGACGTCTTCCCATCTTTTACAATATTAGTTTTGAGAAATTCATCATCTTCCATTTCTACTTTCGCTAAATATTGTTCATCATTTAATTTTTCATAATCTTTTACTTCTTGAGTGAAATTTTTTCTCAATGTATTCTCATTCCATAAATGATATTTAGTGGTTATATCTTTTTGCACAGTTTTGCCATATAGCGAATTCATCAATAATTTAATTAACTCATCACCTACAGTATTTCCTTCTGTTTTATATCTTTTTCTCAAATTAAAAAGTTTTTCAATATAATTTCGAAATGGTGAAACTTGATAATTTTTTTCATAAATTATACCATCAGTAATATGTAAGATTTTCCCCCCACATCTAACAATTTCTTGTATGTCAACAGAAGTTAATACATCATAACATATACCATTTCTAAACCTGATTACTTTTACATGAGAATTATTATTTTGATTTTTAACTTTATCTTTAATAGGAACTGGTTGGAAAAACATATCATTCGGATATTGAAACACAACAGAGAATATTCCAGTTTTAGGTCTAAATGTTTGAGTATTAAATTTATATACTATTTCCCGCTCTTCTTCTTGACGAAATTTTCTAGCTGATTCAGCTTTAGGGTATTCTGAATTTTCATCATACATAGCTGATGGATATAAAGATGTTGCATCAAAAGCCATTAGAAATTCATTTTTTTGTTCAAGTAGTTGATTTGAAATTTTCTTACAAATTTCAGTTTTATCTCCTAAATCTCGATACTGTTTCATTAAATCTATTAAATTATTTCCCGGGGACAAAGTCCCACCAGCGTAGCGACCAAGGGACAAAGTCCCCCCAGCGCAGCGACCAAGGGACAAAGTCCCCCCAGCGCAGCGACCAGGTAAATACTGTTTTAATATTGGTAACAAGATGCTACAAAATGGCGATATGTATTTTCTTATATTTGCTGAAACTCTTCCACCTTTAACAGATTTTCTAATATAATTTCTAGCCCATAAATCTATATGAGAATGAATATTTATATTGTCATTTTGTACGCTTTTCATCCAACCGTTAAATGTTAAAGCAGAGGATGTCAAATTAGTAGTTATATCTTCACCAACTAAATCTCGCATAACATTATTATATTTGTAGATACAAAAAGCTAAAGAAAGAATATCGTTAACTAAATATGGTCTCCATTCATTTTCTTTTTCTTTATAATTTTCATGTGTTATGTCTCCAATTTCATAATTTAATTTACACACATTCGTAGGAATTTTAAAATTCTCACACCATTTAGAAAGACTTGTTTTTACATGTTGATAACTACATTTCATTATAATAGTTTGAAGTGCTAATTTACCTGAAGGTGAATCTTTTTTCATATTGTTTTTAAATCTAAAAGATTTTTGAATGTATCTACTAACACATTCAGTTGTATAAGGATTTTGTAATGAAGCAGTCAATATTCCTCTTGAAGTTTTAAGAGGCGGTTTAGATAATTTAAAATTAGCTTTTATCGGAAAATAGGAATCAAAACCTGATGAATTGTGAGCTATTAAAGTTACTCTAGAATAATTAAATTTTCCAAGAGTTTTAGAAAATTGATGGATCGGACATACGTCCTCTGGGTTTCCCCCGATCGAACATTCATCATCCTCAGTTCTCGTAAATATTTTCACACAATTTTGAAGTTTATTAAATTCTAATTCAGTTAAATTATTATACTCATTAATCTGTTTTTTAAGTTTTTTAATTTCATCTTCATCTTTTGATCGTTTAATTTTAATCATATCACTTAGCAAACGTGTTTCTAATTCTTTCAATCTTTGTTTCGGTAAACAACATATAAATTTATTAAAATTAATAGCTCCTACAGCGTAAGGAATAGGATGAGCTGTTGAACAGTTAGGATCGGGAAAAGTTTCGAGATCCCAAATATATGTTGAACCATAGTCAATTTTTTTCTTTGTTATGATTTTATATGGACGCGTTGTTAGATTTTCATCAGTAACTGTTTTATATATGGGTTTGAAATTATTTTCAATTTCTCTAATAGCTTTTAATTTATGAGATTTATTAATTAAACAATAGTGACCAATTGTTGAACCTTCGTGAAAATAATTGTAATAAACATAATTATGAAACGTTTCAATTCCTCTAGGATTTAAATGACGATTGGCAGGACTATAATATTGAACACATTCTCCAAAATATTTATTGAATTGAGAAAATTTGCAGTTTGACATTACTCCTGTTCTAGATGTGGCTTTCTCTTTATATAAAAAATTATTAAACATTTCTTTCATCATTTCTCCTTGTTGTTCATTAAAACCTCGTAAAACATTATAACATTTAATAAAACAAAAATCTTCAGAAGGAATATAACAATATTCACCGAAATATTCTTTGATTCTATATTTCATATTAATCCCTGCCCCTCTATGCGATCTTTGTACTAACTTCATTCCAAAATCTTCATATTTAATATTACCTGTAAAAATCCATTCGTTAGCATCGGATTTCTCATCCAGATTCGAAAACCATGTTTCAAATGATTTTTTATTATAGAAGGTTACGTAAAAATTTTGAATTATATTTTCTTGATCTTTAATAACTTTTCCAAGTAAATTAATAATTTTACCATTTGCTAAAAGTTTCCGCATATCATTTACTACATTAATAAAAGATACATTTTCATATTTAATTTCATTTGGATTAAATAAATTACATAAATCATCACCAAGTTCATCCTTAATTCTATCATCAAAAAAGATATCAGTAATAGGGGTTTCTAATATTTCTTTTGTTCCGCGTTTCTGTTTTTTAGTATTACGTCTAATACTACGCCTAGTACGTTTCTGTTTTTTAATACGTTTACTGCGTTTACTATGTTTAATTTGTGCATCAAACTCAGCAATTTGTTTCTTGATTAATTCATCAATCCTAGACGTTTGTCCGAGAGACATTTCACGATTCATATTTTTTAAAAGAAAAAATGAATTTTACATAGAACCTCGGTTCCGTTTTTGCATATACACAGGAATATGTAATTGATGTAATGTTTCTAATTCATGTGCTGTTAAATGTTCTTTCTTAACCAACCACCATAAATTATTATACGCCAAAAATACTCGGAAACTTCTTAAACAAAGTGGAAAGTCTTTTGTTTTAACACACGGTTGAATACCATGTTTTGTTTTATAATCTGTAACGAGCGCTACGTATTTATGATGATAATAAAATCTAACTTCTTTCTTCGAATTTACAGGACTTGTAGGATGACGATAATCTTTTAAAACTGGTACATGCTCTATCTTATAATCATTCAACATATTTTTTTTTTATTTTTATTAACAAAAAATTTATAAGAAAAAATTGTTCGGTCACTCCGTTCGGTCACTCCGTTCGGTCACTCCGTTCGATCACTCCTCGAAAATATTTTCTATAACTCTTTCATGAATTTTTTTATCAATATTAATTGTAATAAATCCATAATCTTTTGACCAAGCATTGTTACACGATTGTTTAAATTCATCTTTATTTCTTACACATAAATCTCTTAACAAATCACTTAAGTTTCTTGCATTTATTTCAAATAGTATAAATATATTTGCATTCTTTCTAATAACACTTCCGTCTAATGAATACATACTTTGTGTTAAATAAAATACACTACAGTTATTATGTCTACCTCTTGTGAAATAATTTCTCTGAACTGACTGATTTCTATCATTAACACAATCATCAAAAATTACACAATGTTTCATTGTTTTATCTAGTTTACTAGGATCTTGCATATTACCACTATCATCTATTAGTTGTATCTTTATATGGTTATTTTTATTAGATTCTACTAACTGATTATTTTTTGCTGCTTCTTCACACCACGAACTTATTTTTCTTCATCTTCAGATTTTTCATATTCTTTGAATAATGAAGCAATTGCTGTTTTTTTAAGATTATTTTCAAATCCATATTTTAAAAATTGATAGACGGGTTGTTCTGCCGTTGTTGTATAAATTATAAGATTGTTATAATCCAAAAAATTTGGAGTCGTTAAAATTTTAAATAATAGATATGTTTTTCCACATCCTGATCTTCCACAAATAACTGACAAAACTTTATTAGATAAATTTGGATGATGATTAAATTTAAGTTTTTTTTATTTAATGGAGGTAGTTCACTCATTTTTTAATAAAAAAATTTATTTTTATTTTTTTTATTTTTTGTTTCTAAAGAAGAAGAAAATTAAACTTCTCTAGCTTCGCGTGGGAGTTCATACCTCTCGAACGGGAGTTCATACCTCTCGAACGGGAGTTTATACCTCCCGAACCAAAAGATCTATCATAATCTCTTCACCTCCAAAATTTATTTCTTGTCCTTTTAATGTGTGTTAATGTTTTTCATCAGTGATTCTAATGTTAATGTTGTTAATAGTTTTTCTTGTAATAGGAAAATATATTAATGTTTGTGGAAATACATTTAATCTATAACCAATGGGTACAGTAAAAGCTGGAAAACTGAATATTAAATTTGATAATTTACCATTTATATATCCTCCTTCAATAATGTCACAATGTACAACAATTGAATTTATTTCAGTTATTTTTGGAATCTTCTCACCTAAATGATAACCTTGAATATAAGTTTGTTTATTAAATCCTAATAGCTTTGACAATGATCTATCATGATTAAAATCAACTTGATGATTTTCGTCTAAAGTAAGAGAAAATTTATTAACTGCCGGTTCAACTGCAAAATGTAATTGTTTCTTATCTTTAAATGATATACCTAAATGTCTCTTAATTTCATTTGATATTGTTTCAACTTCGTAAGAACCAGGAAGAAAAGTTAATATTTTCCACGTTTTGCCTTTATCAGTAGAATATCTAAATTGATCATTCGCATCTTTGATAACGTTTTGAATAGTGTTAAATGTAGAGAAACTAGTCAATGCAATTTGATAATTTTTATTTTGTTCTAAATGTAGAATGGGTTGTAAATTACAAGTGTGTGATGAAGTAGTTGTTATAATTTTTAACGTCGTACTAAATTTTGATGAACCCAAAATCTCTGTCAATTTTTCTAAATGATCATTAATTTTGTCTAAATCTGCTGAACACATTTTTAAACTAAAAAAATTAAATAAATATTATAGATAAAAATCGTAGATAAAAATCATAGATAAAAATCATAGATAAAAATCATAGATAAAAATCATAGATAAAAATTAGAAACAACATATTTCAGCTACACTTTTATAATCCTTTTCATTTAGAACCTTCTTTTCTAACAGTCTTTTCAATATAGCATGAATTTCATTGAAACTAGAATTATGTCCTTCTTTTATTGCAGATATTAAAATATTTAATCTATTTAGTAATTCTTGTGGATCATCTGGTAAAAATACAGTTGTTTCAGTTTTCTGTTTTTCAGATAAACCTTTCCCTACTTTAACTCCCGTTGATAATAAATTTTCTAATTGTTTATAACGTCTAAGAGATTTTACTGCACCAACTCTGTCTAACATAGCTTTATATTTTATGAGATCTTCTACAGCATAATTATTTAAATCTGCTCCTCTTAAAAGATTAACCAAATTTCTATCTAAATTAAAAGGAGATTTATCTGGTGAAAAAATTAAACCTCGAAAAGGTTGTGGAAATATTTCTTTTTGTCCGAGATAAAATCTAGGTATTGTTTTTCCATCTATAAATGAAATAGAATGTTCAAATTGCATAGATTTTGGTAATTTCTTATTAATGTTTGATTCTAGTAATCCATAGTCATCTAATATAGTTTTGTGCTCTGGATCTGTTATATCAATTTGTTTATCATTATTTGTAAGTTCCTTTTCAAGAGTTTTAAATGGTTTCATAGTTTTTTCAAAATCAGTTTTTACTTGCTCGGTTTGCTGCATTTTTTCAAACATATCAGATTGAATACCAGCTTTTATCATTCTATGTTGAAGATGATTTTCTTTCATAATATTTCTTTGTTTTATTAACTCTTCTAATTGTTTTATTCTTTTAAAATTATCAGCTCTAATTTTATCCATTTTTAAAATATAATATTTGAATTTTGTGGTAACATTGGAATACAGCAAAAACATTTTACTGAACAAATTATTTTTTTATTGCTTTGTTGTTTGACATCTTTTCGTTTAAAATTTTCTCGTATTAAGTTTTGTTTAATAAAGTTTTGTCTAATAAAGTTTTTAGCTCTTCTAAAAAAATTTTATCATTTTCTTCATTAAAAATTTTATCATCAATAAAAGTTTTACCATCACTAGAAATTTTACCATCCTTTTTATTTTTATCATTAACTTTTTCTGTCTGTGATTGAAATGATATTTGATTTACTTCATTAGCTATTTGATCAAATTTTTCAATCTCATCTAACGTAATAACATTATCATCACATACTCTTTGAAAGTAGTAGTGTAGTTTATCATAGACTTCTTTAATATGTAAATGCTTAGTTTTTAATGATTTTCGTTTCTTAGTTATTAAAGATTTATCTAACATTGTAACAAGTGAAGTTGCAAAAACACCCGTACCTGTTAAAGCTGTAGCAACTACTGGAATTACTAAAACACCAGAAGATATAACAATTGTCAAAGCACCTAAACTTATTGTTAAGAATATGCCAATTCCTTGTGTTACATTCTTAACTTTGGTCCATCTCTTTCTTAACTTTTTATAATGCTCTAATCTTAATAATAATTGAGATTCCTTATCTTTCATATACCTAATTCTATCTTTGTGTTTTTCTTTATTCATTTTTTCAATGTTAATCTTTTCAATGTCCATTAAAGTAGAACTACGTTCATATGATAACGAAGGATATATTCTTGAGGTTCCTTCCACTTTTGTTTCATCCACTTTTGTTTCTTCCATTTTTAAATGAATATTTTGAATAAATATTTTGAATAAATATTTTGAATACAATCTTCTGGTATATTGAGACTACGTGATATTTTGAGACAACTTAAATTTTCGTCTGCCTAAATTTTCAAAATTCTTAGACCACGTGATATTTTGAGACAACTTAAATTTTCGCCCTTCGGCCACGTGAAATTTGAAATCTACCTAAATTTTTGAAATTTTGATTTTTTTGAAAATTTTGAAAACCCCCGCAAAAGTGTGACATCCGGCGCAAGCGAAGCGAAGCAAAGCGAAGCGAAGCGTCGCGCCGGATGTCACACTATAAACTACTAGAGACACAGAAAATAATAGCAAAATACTGTCATTGAATCAATAACACATCTTGGAAGATACATGTACATGTACATGCATGTATGAATTGACTACACAAACTAGGAATTTACGTAATAATTCAGCTGGAATATTCATTTAAAAGGGTACACATCCAAGGAATGAATGAGTGGAGTCTACGTGATGTCTTCACACTAGGAATACATAAATGATCAGTACGGGGCAAACGAAGAGGAATCAACGGATGCAGTGGATGCTCGTCATGAAATTCACAAATGTTAAAAAATTTGGTAGCACGTGTTCTTCTAATATGGACAAGAAGAGGAAAATTACCACAATCACATGATTTACCACAAATAGTTCTATGGGCACGATTTTGAAATCGTTGAAGTTTGGCTTCAATACAACGTGGTACAAAAATAAATAAGGGGGCACAGTAAAGTAGCAGACTAGTAATTAAGGAATGATACACAGTTATAAGTTGTTTCACGGGAATAACAGGTTTTAGCATTCTTATAACATACATGCGTTGAGCGGCAACTTTCAAAATCTTATTGAAATGCGCATTCCAGGTTAAATTACAAGTCCAGTGAACACTTAGGATCTTAACAGCATCGACAGACTTTATGCAATCATACGCAGCGGGAAAAGGCTCACCGCGATGAAAAATCATCTGCACAGATTTATCCAAATTTAAAGACATTTCATGCTCCAAAATCCAATTATAGATTTGAGACAAATTATTAGGATCATTTTCAGTAGACAGACATTCTACAAGGGTTATATCGTCAGCATAGACAATTAAGGATGCATCGGACGAAACACTGAGTGACCCCATAAAGGCCGCGAACAACGAAGGCCCAAGTATAGAACCCTGGGGTATGCCAGAAGGTACAAATAAACTTGGTCCATAGGAACCATTTAGCTTTAGCCCCTGGGATCTGTCACACAAATAGCTTTTCAACCACAAAAGGATAAGTTGTTTCACGGGAATAACAGGTTTTAGCATTCTTATAACATACATGCGTTGAGCGGCAACTTTCAAAATCTTATTGAAATGCGCATTCCAGGTTAAATTACATGTCCAGTGAACACCTAGGATCTTAACAGCATCGACAGACTTTATGCAATCATACGCAGCGGGAAAAGGCTCACCACGATGAAAAATCATCTGCACAGATTTATCCAAATTTAAAGACATTTCATGCTCCAAAATCCAATTATAGATTTGAGACAAATTATTAGGATCATTTTCAGTACACAGACATTCTACAAGGGTTATATCGTCAGCATAGACAATTAAGGATGCATCGGACGAAACACTGAGTGACCCCATAAAGGCCGCGAACAACGAAGGCCCAAGTATAGAACCCTGGGGTATGCCAGAAGGTACAAATAAACTTGGTCCATAGGAACCATTTAGCTTTAGCCCCTGGGATCTGTCACACAAATAGCTTTTCAACCACAAAAGGATAAGTTGTTTCACGGGAATAACAGGTTTTAGCATTCTTATAACATACATGCGTTGAGCGGCAACTTTCAAAATCTTATTGAAATGCGCATTCCAGGTTAAATTACAAGTCCAGTGAACACCTAGGATCTTAACAGCATCGACAGACTTTATGCAATCATACGCAGTGGGAAAAGGCTCACCACGATGAAAAATCATCTGCACAGATTTATCCAAATTTAAAGACATTTCATGCTCCAAAATCCAATTATAGATTTGAGACAAATTATTAGGATCATTTTCAGTAGACAGACATTCTACAAGGGTTATATCGTCAGCATAGACAATTAAGGATGCATCGGACGAAACACTGAGTGACCCCATAAAGGCCGCGAACAACGAAGGCACAAGTAGAGAACCCTTGGGTATGCCAGAAGGTACAAATAAACTTGGTCCATAGGAACCATTTAGCTTTAGCCTCTGGGATCTGTCACACAAATAGCTTTTCAACCACAAAAGGAAACCGCGATTAACATGATTGTCCAACAGGTGATTTAATAGACAATTGTGACCCAATTTGTCAAACGCTTTCGTGAAATCAAGGCAAGTCAATCTCACAGCTCTGGTATCGTTCATGTCAAGATATGAAGTGACAGCATCGTGAATGCTTATCAAAGCACTGGTTAAACCAAATTTACGAAATGCGTGCTGTGACGGCCCGTATAGACCGGAAATTTCTGAAGTCACAGAATCAAGGACGAGCCTTTCAAAAATTTTACTGACAACCGGAGTTATCGCGATAGGACGAAAATCTTTTGCACCAGGGTTACGACACTTCGGAACTGGTACCACGTCCGCGCGTTTCCAACACATCGGATAGGTTCTAGTATCAACGGATGTTTGATAAATATGATGCAGAGGAAAAGAAATCCAGTCAGCGCCATCCTTAAGGAGTCGGTTTGCGATGCCATCACTGCCCATAGACTTCTTCAAAGAAATACGGGATAACGCTTGACTCACACCGGCGACACTTGAATTTAACCTCCAAGGCTCATTGAAGATGGAATGCTGACCGATATTCGTACCATAATTAAAGTTCTTGGAAAGTTCATCATCAATAGCATTAAGAACACCTTCATCACTACCATATAATTGCTTCAGATGTCGAAAGGCATCGTAAGACGCTTTAAAATTTAACAAGGAAACCTACATATAAAAGAACTACTAGATTTAGTGATAATCTATGTGCTGTACATTTACGTCGAATCAGCGTAAAACATGATAAGTTTAATTTTATAGGATTCACTATATTAGAATTAGCTAAACTATTTATGTATAAATTTATATATGATTATTTAGCACCTGCTTATGGCAAAAACTATAAATTACACTTTACAGATACCGATTCTGTTTTCTTAGAATTAACAATACCGTATAATTCTACACTTGTTAAAGAAATAGATAAAATAAAAGATACCATTCATCCTTCTGATTTATGTAAAGTAAAAGATGAATTAGAAGGAAATGAAGATTTCATAACAGAAGCTATATTTTTAAAATCTAAATGTTACTGTTATGATAAAACTAATAATATTAAAACACATAAAACATTAAAAGGAATTTCAAAGGCATCAGTGGCTAATCAAATAACATTTCAAGATTATAAAAATGCATTATTTAATAATGAAATAAAAACAGCATGTAATTATAGACTTAATTCAAAGGAACATAAAATGTATTTAAATGAAGAACATAAATTAGAATTAGATCCATTTGATGATAAAAGAAAAATTTTACCTAATGGAATAACTACTTCACCTTTTTAAAGTTTATTTATTATTATTCAAATACGTCTAGAAAAAAATTTTTTATTATTTAAATCAGTCTAGAAAAAATTTTTTTATTATTTAAATCAGTCTATAATAAAAATTTTATTATTTATTGCTCAGTAAACAAATCTTCTATAACTCTATCATGAATTTTTTTATCAATATTAATTGTGAAAAATCCATAATCTTTTGACCAAGCATTGTTACACGATTGTTTAAATTCATCTTTACTTCTTACACATAAATCTCTTGACAAATCACTTAAGTTTCTTGCATTTATTTAAAATAGTATAAATATATTTGCATTCTTTCTAATAACACTTCCATCTAATGAATACATACTTTGTGTTAAATAAAATACACTATAGTTATTATGTCTACCTCTTGTGAAATAATTTCTCTGAACTGACTGATTTCTATCATTAGCACAATCATCAAAAATTACACAATGTTTCATTGTTTTATCTAGTTTACTAGGATCTTGCATATTACCACTATCATCTATTAATTGTATCTTTATAAGCTTATTTTTATTGGATTCTACTAACAGACTATTTTTTGCTGCTTCTTCACACCACGAACTTATTTCTTCTTCATCTTCAGATTTTTCATATTCTTTGAATAATGAAGCAATTGCTGTTTTTGAAGATTATTTTCAAATCCATATTTTAAAAATTGATAGACGGGTTTGTTCTGCTGTTGTTGTATAAATTATAAGATTGTTATAATCCAAAAAATTTGGAGTCGTTAAAATTTTAAATAATAGATATGTTTTTCCACATCCTGATATTCCACAAATAACTGACAAAACTTTATTAGATAAATTTGGATGATGATTAAATTTGAGTTTTTTTTATTTAATGGTAGTACTTCACTCATTTTTTAATAAAAAATTTTATTTTTATTTTAAAGGAAGAAGAAGAAAATTAAACTTCTCTAGCTTCGCGTGGGAGTTTATACCTCTCGAACGGGAGTTTATACCTCCCGAACGGGAGTTTATACCTCCCGAACGGGAGTTTATACCTCTCGAACCAAAAGATCTATCATAATCTCTTCACCTCCAAAATTTATTTCTTGTCCTTTTTCATCAGTGATTCTAATGCCAATGTTGTTAATAGTTTTTCTTGTAATAGGGAAATATATTAATGTTTGTGGAATTACATTTAATCTATAACCAATGGGTACAGTAAAAGCTGGAAAGCTGAATATTAAATTTGACAATTTACCATTTGTATATCCTCCTTCAATAATGTCACAATGTACAACAATTGAATTTATTTCAGTTATTTTTGGAATCTTCTCACCTAAATGATAACCTTGACTATAGGTTTGTTTATTAAATCCTAATAGCTTTGACAATGATCTATCATGATTGAAATCAACTTGATGATTTTCGTCTAAAGTAAGAGAAAATTTATTAACTGCCGGTTCAACTGCAAAATGTAATTGTTTCTTATCTTTCAATGGTATACCTAAATTTCTCTTAATTTCATTTATATTGATTCAACTTCGTAAGAACCAGGAAGAAAAGTTAGTATTTTCCAGGTTTTGCCTTTATCAGTAGAATATCTAAATTGATCATTCACATCTTTGATAACGTTTTGAATAGTGTTAAATGTAGAGAAACTAGTCAATGCAATTTGATAATTTTTATTTTGTTCTAAATGAAGAATGTGTTCTAAATTACAAGTGTGTGATGAAGTAGTTGTTATAATTTTTAACGTCGTACTAAATTTTGATGAACCCAAAATCTCTGTTAGATTTTCTAAATGATTATTAATTTTGTCTAAATCTGCTGAACACATTTTTTAGTTAAAATTTTGAATAAATATTATAGATAAAAATCGTAGATAAAAATCATAGATAAAAATCGTAGCTATAAATCATAGGTAAAAATCATAAATAAAAGTCATAGATAAAAATTAGAAACAACATATTTCAGCTACGGGCGAAGCCCTTAAAGACAACAGAGATGTCCGGTTATACTTTTATAATCCTCTTCATTTAGAATTTTCTTTTCTAACAGTCTTTTTAATATAACATGAATTTCATTGAAACTAGAATTATGTCCTTCTTTTATTGCCGATATTAAAATATTTAATCTATTTAGTAATTCTTGTGGATCATCTGGTAAAAATACAGTTTTTTCTGTTTTAAAACCTTTCCCTACTTTAACTCCCGTTGATAATAAATTTTCTAATTGTTTATAACGTCTAAGAGTTTTTACTGCACCAACTCTATCTGACATAGCTTTATATTTTATGAGATCTTCTACAGCATAACTTTTTAAATCTGCTCCTCTTAAAAGATCAACAAAATTTCTATCTAAACTAAAAGATTTATCTGGTGAAAAAATGAAACCTCGAAAAGGTTGTGGAAATATTTCTTTTTGTCCGAGATAAAATCTAGGTATTGTTTTTCCATCTATAAATGAAATAGAATGTTCAAATTGCATAGATTTTGGTAATTTCTTATTAATGTTTGATTCTAGTAATCCATAGTCATCTAATATAGTTTTGTGCTCTGGATCTGTTATATCAATTTGTTTATCATTATTTGTAAGTTCTTTTTCAAGAGTTTCAAATGGTTTCATAGTTTTTTCAAAATCAGTTTTTACTTGCTCGGTTTGCTGCATTTTTTCAAACATATCAGATTGAATACCAGCTTTTATCATTCTATGTTGAAGATGATTTTCTTTCATAATATTTCTTTGTTTTATTAACTCTTCTAATTGTTTTATTCTTTTAAAATTATCAGCTTTAATTTTATCCATTTTTAAAATATAATATTTGAATTTTGTGGTAACATTGGAATACAGCAAAAACATTTTAATGAACAAATTATCTTTTTATTGCTTTGTTGTCTGACATCTTTTCGTTTAAAGTTTTCTCGTTTTAAGTCTTGTTTAATAAAGTTTTGTTTAATAAAGTTCTGCTTAAATTTTCGCTCAAAGTTTTTAGCTCTTCTAAAAAAATTTTGTCATTTTCTTCATTAGAAATTTTACCATCACTCGAAATTTTTTCATCCTGTTTATTCTTATCATCAACTTTTTTGGTCTTTAAATGAAATGGCGTTTTATTAGCTTCATTAGCTATTTGATCAAATTTTTCAATCTCATCTAACGTAATAACATTATCATCACATACTCTTTGAAAGTAGTAGTGTAATTTGTCATAGACTTCTTTAATATGTAAATGCTTAGATTTTAATGATTTTCGTTTCTTAGTTATTAAAGATTTATCTAACATTGTAACAAGTGAAGTTGCAAAAACACCCGTACCTGTTAAAGCTGTAGCAACTACTGGAATTACTAAAACACCTGAAGATATAACAACTGTTACAGCACCCAAACTTATTGTTAAGAATATGCCAATTCCTTGTGTTACATTCTTAACTTTGGTCCATCTCTTTCTTAATTTTTTATAATGCTCTAATCTTAATAATAATTGAGATTCCTTATCTTTCATATACCTAACTCTATCTTTGTGTTTTTCTTTGTTCATTTTTTCAATGTCCATTAAAGTAGAACTACGTTCATATGATAACGAAGGATATATTTTTGCGTTTTCTTCCATTTTCTTCCCCGTTGAGGTTTCTTCCACTTTTGTTTCATTCATTTTTAAAGAAATATTTTGAATAAATATTTTGAAATTCTATTTAAATCGAAATTCGTAGTTTGTTTTGCCGTATAATTTAAAAAAACTCATTTGTGTTGCTCATTTTTATAGAAGACAAAATGTTTCTATTATATTCCCGTAAATGTAAAATTAAAAACAACACATTGATATTTCAATTTGGTTACTTTGCATACATTAAAATACATGTAAATTTGTCCACGCGTGGTCACGTTTTAATTGGCTGAAACACTCTATTGTATTGACATGTGCAACAGGAAATAACATTGCATATAAAACAGGAAATAGCATTGCATATAAAACAGACAGATACAAGTTTTCTAAACAATGGGATTTCTGTCCACGCTGTGGACGCGTTCTAATTAGTCGAAGCGCTGTATTTTAGCTGAAACATGTAAAACAGGAAATGACATTGCATATAAAACAGAGGGGTTTCAAGAATGATAAGTTTTCTTCACAGCGCGTCTAATGTTAACGCGTGAACATGATTTGATTAGCTGAATGGCGCAGTATTTTAGCTGAATGGCGCACCATTGTTCAAGAAAATTTAGCATAGGTTTAAACATTGAAAATAAAGTGTCGTGCGGCCGTATCGCAGTAACAATAGCGGAGATTCACATCCAAATTCCATTGAATATGTCAGCGCAATATTGTCGTTAAAAGACGCACCATTGTTTGAGAGAAGAATGGAATCATTTGGAATGTCACATAATTGCTTTACACAATGAAAATTATCCATCCTTTTGTAGTCAATCTTCCGATAACGTTAGTACGCGTTTTTAAAACTACAATAGAAACAGACACCCTACAAAGCGTAGGAAATTTGTCTGCTAATTTACCTAATTTCATAACAAATGAAACTTCGGTAATTGATCTCATTTTGCTTCAAGAAACTATAAAAATATGTCTTGTCATTATCACAAAGAGATAGAAGATAGTTGATGTGCTTACCGATAAAGATTTTACACATAACATCTTTTTTCATGCAACAAGAATTTGCGTAAGTTTACAATTGTATTATCCTCTCCACCATTTGGCTCTATGAAATCACTCAAAGAATCTGTAAATTCACGCCTCTCAAATATATTCCTCTTCAATTCCTCTCGTAATTTTCTCATCCTCCCTGGCAACGATTGTTTTCTTCTATCTTCAAATTAATCTTGTCTGATTTTGAGAAATATATGACGAGAGCGTTTTGACACAACCTTCACTGACAAGAAACACTTTTAAATTAAATAAGTCTTCAGCACATTTGTTTGAATTAGCCATATCGATTATTGTTGTTGTGTATTGTTTCACGGCATTGCAGCCGGAGTAGGATTTGCTAGATATATATTCCACGTCTTACAAATGTCTAAGTGGGTGTAGCAGCTGTTTGTTCTTTCATACATTGTTTCCTTCAAATGTTTGAGTGGGAGGTCACAGCTCTTTACACTGAAATGCTTTTCTTCATAAATGCGAGAAGCAGATGTTCTCTACAATTGAGTGTTCATCTGAGTGCAACAACAGGAATTGTAAGAACGCCAGATGATATAACAATTGTAAAAGTACCTAAACTTATTGTTAAGAATATGCCAATTCCTTCAAATATTATTAGACACATAATTTTAGTTATCTCATATTTTAAAAACGTCTAAACTCATGAATTTAGTCATTTTTAAAAATACTAACTTTTATGATTTTCGGTGTCCTTGAACGGTCATGATTTGAGCAATGAAAAATGTCATAATCACAAATTTGAGATTCTTAACTTTTATGATTTTCGATGTCCTTGAACGGTCATGATTTAAGAGAGAGAAAAAATAATCTAATTCTCAAATTTTGAGATTCTTAACTTTTATGATTTTACGGTGTCCTTGTACGGTCATGATTTTAAGGGTGAAAATTGTAATTCTCAAATTTGAGATTTTGAAAAATCCCCATTACTTAGGGATCTAGGAAATTTGACATTAGACTGACAAACTGAAATCTTTCCGGTCGAGCTAACGTTTCCGTTTACAGCCCCACGTTCCATCTGCTGGTCCTTTTTCAAGGGTGACAGGTTTTTTCTGTTTGTGCGAACTGTGCCAACAGCACGGAGGCCTCAGTCGTGCAACTTGTTCATCAATGCAGGACACGTGAAAAAATTGTCAAAGGCAACAATAATGCCGCTGTCAACTATTTTGTCAGTCAGCTGTAAAACAACTGACTCTCCGAGACCAAACTCAGTTTCTTGAGCTTTCCTGCCTGTGTCGATGTCAAATTCATACACATAACCTGTCTTCGAGCATGCTCGCACCCACAATTTGAAGCCCCAACGAATGGGTTTTGATTTCATATACTGTTTCCTTTGAAGCGAGCCATGTGCTGATCAATTGACTATGACCGACTTTGATTGCGGGACTCGTGAAAGGAGTCATTGAAATGTTTGACTAAATGTCGGACCTTGAATGCCCGGTCACTTGAAGCAATGTCTTCTTCACTATTGTTGAAATGCAACATCTTCCGGCCTTCGGCGTCCTGCCCCTTCTATCGGTCGATGGTAACGGCCAAGATGCAACAGTGTAAAGTTTTATTCTAAGATGTGAGTTATGTTAAGAAGTGCATTGGTTGTATGTATGACTGTCGAATTGTGAAGAAAGATTACAGTCTGGAAGTTCGTGTTTCCTGTTTATTGTAGGTTTGAGATGTGTTATTGCTTTTGCCTCTGCTATTGTTGTCTCGAGTGCTAAACAGTTTATGAATGAAGCCGACCTGAAAGTTTCCGATGCCGCCTATCCCCCTATGTTCATCTCTGAGATGGATGTAAAGCGCGCTATTATTGGTTTTATTATCAATGGCCTTCTTATGCTGACTGCATGTATAACCCTATTTATTTATATGTTAGCACTCTGGAAGTATTAATTCTATTGCTACCGTCTCAATCGCCTTCCCTCAACTATATTGCGCTTCCAGCAATCACAAGATCACGTTTACCTTTCCCAGAGTTAGTGTCACCCACTAAGGCTTACTCAATATAAAATAATGATATCGATAGACACCGTATATTATGCCTATGTGTGGAAGAGCTAAAAGGATGAGCAGCGTACAAAGTGAAGTACAAAAGAATACTCAGTTCGGTGACGACAACTGTTCGGTCGTTGAGTTATATATACTGTACTACCATCCTCTTCCTAAGCATCCGCACCGGATGCGTCCACTGCCTCGAAAGTCATAAATCAATCTTGATGGAAAAGTTCGTTTGACATTTTTGACACTTGAGTCTGATATAATTTCACTCCCACTTCCGCCTCTTCATCTTGCCGATCTTCGATGTAATTAGTTTCACCTCTTCACCCGTGGAACTTACGACTTGTTACATTTTCCATTTTTTCCAATTGTCGTACTTCATATTTCGGCCCGGTTACAATACTACAAACCGATCTCGGCAAGAGTATTTGCTATTATTTAAATCGTTACATATATTACAAGAGCATGTTTTTGTTTTAGTCGTATTATTAAGGTATGTGGCCGATTGAAAACCGTACTCATTGATAAGACGAACAGGGAAATTATATTTTTTAATCAGCTTATTTATTTTGCGATTACACCTATCATTAACATACAGCAACAAATGTATGCTGCTTTCGTAGTTATTATTTGACGTTTTTAGTTTCGGAGTTATCTCGCGTTATTTTTCGTTGTGATTATTTTGTTTCAGAATTTTATCGAATTCTGCTAAGCTATCATTTTTTATTTTCTCATCATTACAACGTTTAGATATTGTATCTGTACTATTCTTTATGTAATTTTTTTATGTGTCTTGGTAAAAAGGAGTCTTTTCTCAAGCTTATAATGGAATGGCATTCTTTATGATGCCAAGAAAATTTTATTTGTTCATTAGCAATCTTTATTTTGATATCTAGGAAGTTCAACCAGTTGGGTTTGGGCGCTTCGAGAGTAAATTTAATATGAGGGTTTTTTGAATTAAAAGCTTCTAATATTTGATTAAACTTATTTTTTTCAAATGTCAAATGACCTACTATGACGTCGTCTATGTACCTCTTATATATTGCGGAAATGAGCCCGAGCAATTTCAAGGCTTTGGATTCTATTTCATTCAGGAATATGATTGCGAATAGTGGGGCGAAGTGACTGCCCATCGGTACTCCTTTTATTTGTTTGTAGGTCTTATTCTGGTACTCAATTTCATAATTGTAGCAAATAAATGTTAATAACTTTCTTATATTTTCTATACTTATGCCATAGTTATTAGTTATATTCCAATTGTTTCTTAGAAATTGCATATTGTATTCTATACCACTTTCTAGCGGAATGCTCGGATGCAAACTTTGAACGTCCTATGAAATAAATACATCATCGCTATTTAAATTTTTCAAATCATTCAATAAATTTATTAAGTCGTGAGTTCTGGTTAAATTAGCAGTGACAAAAGTGAAAGCTTACGATAAGATACGTGAAACTAACCAATCTACTTTTTCGATGGGAGTGTTTCTCACGGAGGCAGTCGGTCGAACGGGAAAACCATCTTCTGCTTTATCCTTGTGATCTTTAATGAAAGAAAAGAATTTGGCCAGGTTTGTACCGGTGCTTATTAATTTCTCTGTTTGATCATGTAGAGAACTATTTTTAATAACAGTTCTTATCAATTTATTTGCTTGATTTTCTATTGACTGAGATTTAGTTTTATCTATTACTTGATACGTAGTACAATCTGCAAGAATACTTTCATTCTTTTTAATCAGGTCGTCAGAGTTACAAACTACAAATCTGTTTGTTTTGTCTGATCGTACGCACTGCAAATTATTATCGCGCAAAAACTCCTTCGTTATTCTACAATTTTTATTTACTTCTATATATTCTTTGTTTTTACGGAGTTTTACCGGTTCGAAATCTAATATTTCTTTTAAATCTTCACCGAAACGAAATAATTTATTTTCCATTGTCTCATCCACTTTAGGTGGCAAGCGACAAGTATTTTTCTCAAACGGTACATTTAGAGTATTGTCTGTGTGGCTAGATTGGCTAGGCTCATTCTCAAACCTACAATGTAAATCGCTCAATACCAATCACATACGGAGGATGCATACCACAATATTTATTGGTGTATTTCTGTATTCTCTTGGTATATATTTGTATGCTTTTCGCATGCTTTTTCAAATGTGGTATGCTCTACATACTAAAGCCATACCAGCACAATGTTAAAAGAAACCATCAATCATGTCCAAAGTATGTTGATTTAAGGCCTTTTGTCAGTAAAGATCACACTAATGATACTACTGTTTTGTAAGTAGTAAGATAATGACATTTAATAGTCAAACTTACAATACTGTTCGATTTTAATACATGTAAGTCCAAGGCATTTCATAAATAATCAATAAGTATTTAATCATCAACAATTATGCATTATGTAATTTTGGAACTAAGCATATTATCAATCCGAAAAAACACAATATAATTCATGAACGCAAAAAATGTTATGTTTGAAATATGTAAGTCAACATGGTTGCTCGAAAGTTATCGTTTTATTGAAATGATGTTTATCAAGTTAGTTCATGGAAATGAGCTAATTATGAGTCTTGTGGATGCCATAAGACTAGTAGGCTAGCAACGATGACATGCGGCGTTACTTTCACAATAAATCCAATCTAGTTAAATACCACACTTTCACAAAGAAATATTCACGACTAGTATTACTGGAAAAATTTTATTTGACAGTAGTATGTAAAATAACTTATTTTTCGCTATGTGACTTAAAGCTCTTCATACGAAATACATACGAATGAGGACGAATTTGCATCGGGTCTCGTATATAAAACATGCCAAAAATTCGTATTTAATTGTAAAACAGCCAATCACAGATAGAATAGTTCGTATCGCTACATACCAATTACATACAAAAGTAAGTGAGATTTCGATGAAAAACATACCAGATCTCTGTAAACATACGAGAATCTCGTATCAGATGTTAGTTTCAAATTGTATGTGATTTTGGTATATATTTGTATGCAATTTTCGTATCCAGCGGTTTACAGTGTACTCTTCCAGCGCAAGTTATATTTCAGAGTTTCAAAATTTAATGAATTTTTTCCCCAAATCTTCTTACCGATGTTATTAAGCAATCTATACTTCGGTCCTTTACTTAGTAAATTTCCCACTGCATCGGGAACCTCCAAGTAGGTCTCATTTTGTAGTCTGGTGTCTGCAGATAATTGTTTAATAATGTTTTTTAATAATGCATGTTTAAAACAAGGCATCAGGAGCAAGGGTGACATGGACACTGACTTGGCGCTATATGGGATTGTATATTTTCACTTATCAGCAACGTCTTCGTCTCCTATACATGATTGGTTCATCAAGATAAGAAAAACAAAAATGAACCATAACAGTATCGGCTGCGCATTGATAGTTAAACAAGGTTTCTTTTACATAACCTGAAAGGTCATGAATCATCATTTTATTCGAATTTGCACGTATCACATGCGTTGCATGAATACTTAGGAAATGATACTTAAATAGCCAACTGACATGTCTCGAGCGTTGTTAGGGCAAACTAAATTAATGCTATCTCAGAAGCAAGATAGGTGTTCATGATGAGAACTTTAAAAGAAGAATTTATGTCATTCAGTTTGCTAATAGGCCTGATACACAGCAGTCAATGTCTAAAACTCATCAAATCTCTGAAATTGCATGCTAACATTTTTTTAATAATGTGATGACAAATAATCAATATAGACTTGAATTTCAGTGTGCTTGATGAGACATCTGCTTCCATGAAAGGTCTGTAGGCCTCTCCAAAAACACATGGAAGACAAGTTCATGCACATGCATGCCCAACAGACACACGAAAGAAATAAATATCATAAATACTATTCATCAACAAAATATGCCATAATGTACAAGGCGCTCAAGCTTCAACTTATTGTTATGCTTCATAGTGCCATTCAATTTACTATTTTGGGATCACATCATCGTGATCGTTACATCACAGGCACCATAGCAATGGCATTTAATCCACAGTATCAAAATGCAGTTGAAGTGATTGAAAAAAATCTAACATCAGGTCTATAGTATTTGTGTGCAGCATGAAAAAGATATTCACAGTGTATTTGAGTTATTATAACTTATGTTGTGTTCGTTATTTAACTTAAATGTAGATTTGGTAAAATTTGGTCTTATAGGTCTAGGCCTACTTGTATGCTTGAAGAAATTTCTATGGTCTAGACTTGATATAGGCTATGTGAGACTTTTTAAAGAATATCGACCTTGATACAGTGTAAATATCATTACATCTACTGTATTAAAATAAATTAGGTAGCCTCACTAGGTGACATGCCACGCGTAATTTACGCGTAATTACGGAACATCCCAAACATCCGTGGTTAAGGACATTCTATTCTTCTACCCGCGTACATACGCGCTGCACTAAGAGTCGGAAATCACTTGATCTGATGCTGGTAAAACATGGGGAATGTTTATGAATACGCGTGGGCGAGCGTTTATAGTTTGCGCGTCGTCTACGGTTGTCTGCGTTGCCGCTTGAACCACGGATGAACCGCTAAGCATGTTCTGTCTTCCCTGAACATGAAATTGAGGTCTTATCACATTGTTTAGCCTCTGATACATGCAAACACATGAGACGTAAAGTCTATATAGCAGGACTGCCAACTATACTAACTTATGTAACAGATATTGCAGCAATGTCCCGCATAGCCACGGATGTTTAGGGTCATGTGAAATTACGCGTAATTGAGCGTGGCATGTCACCTAGTGTAGTGATGACTAAAAGTGCTTTTGTGCACGAAAAAATTTTCTGCAGTTCGACCATAAGCTGAGATGAAATTTGGAGAGAGATTTGGAGAGCTCACTAGTTCACCGCAGTCAGCTCTTTGCCTGTCAATGGTCAGTTGATCCCCTGCAATCACTTACAACTCGCCTGTATGATGAGAATTGCAAATGAATATCAGTTTGATTATTCGATCTGTTCACTTATGGAACTCTGGTATTCAGTTATGAAGCTAAAAGTCTCTTCTAGTAAGGAGATGCCTACAATTCGGATCGGCTCGTCCATGTAAATACATCATCTGGCACTTAGCCTCCATCGTGACGCAAGCGTCTTTCATTTGTCCTTTCATTTAACGAACAGATTTCTTCACAGCCGCTGCTAGCAATTAATAAAGCACGTCACATCCAACACGCGCATCGACAGATAGATTGTGTGAGGAGCAGGTCACCTGATATTCGAAGGAACTGAGGCAATGTTGAACAGTGTCAATACTTTAATTTTAGCAACAGCAAATGGATAATATGTTTGAGAGGAATATTTACCCTGACGTCTGCCAACTCGAGATATCAACATTGATGACATTTATCAACAAACGATGTTTCCATGCCAATACATAATCACATGTGCGTTTATCTTCTTAATATTAAATCTTCTTTCACCATGTAGATTTCGGAAGAAATTGGACCCTTTCGCACATTTATAAAGAAAAACAACGCAAAATGATGAACCCGAGGCCTTTCGTCCTTTCTATTCATGGACATTACAAGGACTGGATCTTAGTGTGTAGAGACATGAGATGGTTAGCTGTACAGAACAGTCTTAACTTAGCTGACATTTGACTTTACACAGATAGCTGACACATGATAAGAACAATAGTGGAAGAGACAAAAGAAAATCATTGCATGCTAGAATTTGAAGACAATATCTAAATAAAACAGGACAAAGTTACCAGCGTAAGACAAGGGTATGTACAAAGTATTTTTGAATACACAAATCAGGCTTAAAATGATATATACAAACAGCCTCTAAAATAAGAAGGAGTGATGCGTTCTCCGTTCTGTACAAAATAGTGAATGAAGACGGGACAAGTCTCGGATCACTGTCACAAACTTGTAAATGTCTTGTGATTGCACTGGATGGGATTCTTGTAAAGCGAGGAGGACATGTAGATTTCGCCACTTTGTGATGTGTTCAAATATAGTAGTACAGATATTATAATAACTATCTAGAATATGAATTAAATTTCTAAAATTTACTTTAAGGACGAATTGCTCAATTATCATAGGAATGAGACGGTAAAAGTTGGTTTAACATGATAATTTGACAATAAACACTGTTTACCTTAATTACACTGTCGCAAATTTTTTATGACTAATCTAATGGAAGTGGCCATTGTTGCTACATTCGATGAGATACTAATCAGATACCCATAGGCTATTCTTTCCACCTAAAAGTGTCAGTCAAAATATACACCATCACGACTTTGACTTTTGAGTGGTTGATTCTCTATGCCATGCCTAGCTGAAACAGCACATATCCAATTAACCGGAATTTACTTCCAGTGATAAATTTGTTTCATCCGAATTTTCAATTGAATTTTTAGAATAAACTAAAAATATTGCTGCATTTTTGGTGCAAGCTTGTTGCGAACGACGTTACACTATACCCAAGCATTTGAAGTTTTGAAGACTCAATCCATAGCATTTATTTCGAGCTCCTCATGGCTCTGACTGCAACATTCTATAATTTTGAGTGCAACTTTTCACAGCTTTAAATACAACTTTGGTTGCCTTACTGTTTCCAAAATAGTAATTGCTCTGTAATGTGGTGGGCACAGTGTCAACTCAAAAAGTTGAAGCAAACAGTGAAAGTTTTACATCAAAAATGTCACTTTATTTGCGGACTATTCGACCCACAGAATTAAATATTTTGTTTATCTGCTTCGGTTTGCTAGAAGTGTGATTAATACGAAATGGACGGCACATCGAGGAACCTATTAAGTGGGCAGAAAGGAATTCCTAATACCTTACAGAGATATGAAAAAAGTCGTGCATCGCTTGCGGATTAATGTGAGTTCCAGCGAAGTGCTTCGATTGCCACATTTCCTTCAGATTCGGAGAATTCAGATCATTGCCCACAAGTTTTCTCCATAATGTTGACCCTTCCGATCATTATTAAAGAAAGTAGCAGGCGTACGAAAATTAGTTCACTTGATGTTTTTACATCCTCTCATCGGCATTGCTCACTGTATAGTGCATACATTGAATCGAAGCCACGCATCGATGTGTGTTTTGGTGTGTGCGACGTGATATCACAGCACGCACTCATCTCTCACTGGCTCTGGTGTCCTCTGCTGAGTGCTGACAGCTTATTGTTTGCGATTTCCAATAGCAAGCGATACACGAATTATCCATTCGAGAAGGAGCAAGTTGTCTGATTCTGTACATAATTGATGTACAGCTGTGATATGCCATTTCGATATTAAGGTTACATACAATTCTTCCTTTCTAGGAAACCGAAGCGCGCGCAGATGAATCTCATTCTGTGATTCGACCAATATTTGAAAACTTATTCTTTTGAAAATTATCCATGTGCTTCCGACATACTGCCTAGACGATCAGCAATGCATGCGTGTTCATATTTGAGTAGCATAGAAAGTGCAAAATATCAAACAGAATGAATCTTTTCTCACAAGAGTCTCAAAGCATGTTTAACCCAGAATGAAATTTAGTTAATAACCATGGAAATTTAACGAATGGAAACGTCTTGATTGTCGTACAAAAGTCCGATAATTTGACTCCATTTTCGGGTTTGTAGATTATGTTGCATGACACGGCAAAGGACTAATTAATTATGATAGCCTACTAAATCAATTATCGGATATGAAAATTAAAGGTAGGGAAATATTCTAAAACCATGTGTGTGTTCCAGGATGTCCATTGATGAAGTAAATCAAGCTACAAGAATACAATAAAATCACCCCATAACATTACAATTTCGCTAAGATTATCTCCGAACGCAGATATATAAAAATTTTCGTTAGCACTTTTACAAGTCTGACGCTGCATAGCTCTTCTGGAGTCAGGGATTGTGTTCTATCTCCTGTAGCACCGGAGTGGAGTATTTCAACTCAGACACAAATCCACTGACACGAGAGAAGCAATACAAGAAAACATCAACATGATTCTTAATTACACGCATATCAATATTACAATAGGATCATCATAAGATGCTGTTCTAAGCTATACATGCAAAATCTGCACGCCATGTTTAATAGTCTACATTAAAAGCTGACCAGACTATGTCACCTAACAACATCATTTAAAATTTAGCTATGAGTTTTATCTATTTGCTGTCAATGCAAATACTTCGCCATGGAAATACGCATTGTATTGTATAAATTGTATAAGAATTGATAGAGCTGCAGCACGAAGTAAATAGGGAAATAGCAGGATCACCAAATTTAATGCCCATAAAGTCATATCAACTGATTCTTTCACAACCGGTGACTCGAATCCATCAACCGCAGTGAAAGGGTGGTTCATTGGTGGGTACAGTGATTGATTCGAGTTGATGACGCTTTTGACAACAATAACTTCACCTAGATTGTCAACTAGCGGGTTACTATCGTAAGATCAGATGACATTAATTGAAAGCACTCGACAATCGTTCTTGTCTGATGATCCACATGCGTTTTGTGGCAAGAGAAACACGAATAAAAATAGGTGCGCTGGACCAGTCTCAAAAGTGCGCCGGATGTGGATGAAAGACGTTCTATGAACTTGCACCTTTCCTGACATCCAAAGCTCCAACCTTCAAAATGAAAGGTCATGCGTGTTCTGCTTGTGTCCGGAGCGCAATTATGTACGCGACATGGGCCGGGGATCATGAAGATTGAAAGAACAGAAGAGGCAATGGTGAGAAGAATGTGATGCTGGCCGATGGATGCAGGCGTGATGAACTAAAGATGAATTTCCGATGTTCTATGAAGAAGACGAAAGCGGTGGCATGGTCACATTATTAGAAGAAATGAGAATGACTGAGAGGTGACATTGCGCAACATTATGCTGAAACCACGCGATTACTAACCACCATCAAGGATTTTCGGTGATTGATTACGTTGTGACATTGCTGTGACTCCATCAGGTCGATAATTACAGGCGCTGTGGCCTTGTGGTAGAGTGTTCGCTCTGCGTCCGGGAGACCTTGGTTCAAATCTTGGTCGGTCAAACCTAAGACTTTTGAACACTAGCAACCGCTTCCAGGCGACCTCGGACAATCGATCCAATCATTTACTGCCTCCGGCTTTCACGAGGTCGAAATGATATTTCAATGCGTCTTGCTCGTGGCACCAACATGGAAAATGGCTTGCCGGCTGGGAATCGAACCCAGTCTTCGAAGTGCTGACTGTGAAATATCATTTCGACCACATGAAAGCCGGAGGCATTGAGTCATTAGACACTGCATTCTTGCTAAACACTCAGCACAAAAAGAATGAGAGTGGATAAATGAAAACTCTGCCACATGGAAGAAAGGCTCCGTGCCAAATGTGTCTCCGAGTACAAACAACGTTCTTTCATAATATAATGTGTAGTTTTTAGGGATCATCCTATTTTATATGTTCCGATCGTTCTCTTCTTGACTTTTATGTTTGTGGTCACCATAGAATTCTTGGTGTTAAGTTGATCAGTGTACTATGATTGTGCTATGTACATGTCTATGACATCTATGACATTTATCTCATTATAGATGTCCATGTAAATCCCAAGTCTAAATTTTCCTACCTATAGTTAGCCTACAAAGCAAATAATTCTATGCATGGTGAAATGTCAAACTAAGTTGGTGAGTTTTGTGAATTGTCAATTTCTGTAGTAAATGCATGCTTCAGTCCCCATTTACGTCATTTTTAGAAACCGTCTCCCTAAGGTCATCCTTTACTTGGTGTATAATTACTGAATACAAGTCCATGAAATACCGAAAGGATGAGTTTTAACGACGCATTTTACAGTTTCAACTTATGCACAATGATCCATTAAAGTCTAGTTCAAGTTCTCAAGTTCAAGTCCTCAAGTTCTTAAGTCATCAAGTCAAGTCCAAGTCCGCAAGTTCCTAAGTCATCAAGTCAAGTTCAAGCCAACAAGTCCTCAAGTCTTTAAGTTCAAGTTCACCAAGTCTTCAAGTTGCAGAAGTTCAAGTTTGGTCAATAATTCAAGTTCAATTCAAGTCCGTGGTACAAGTAGTGGTGTGGCCAAGTTTAGTCAAGATTCTGTGAGTACATTGGTAACCTTAAGAATTAAGTGACAATCGGAAGTTTCTAGTAAGTCCAACGATTTCTTGCTAACTAATTGAAAAGTGGTAGCTCAAATAACTCAAACAACTCAAAATAACTCAAAATAACAGCAACTCAAACTTCGGCACCTTCCGTGATAACTGCAATACTATTCTTCTTATCTATCGATAATTTTTATTGCATGTGTTACCATCTGTAACTTTGTTCATTCGTGCATGCTTTAAGCATAGTTGTGTGAAATTCATGCAGTGATATTAACGTGATGTTTTTTGTGAATACTCTACCAAGCTACTGAGATTTAACTGGGATTTTTAAGTCATTGTTTCCATAAGTATTTCATAAGTATCATTGTGATTTTGTGATAGCCAGTTTATCCGAATTTTGTGCATTATTATGTCAGATTTAAACCGACTACTGCGTCTAAGAGGCTTCACAAGAGCAAAAATCACCAAGTCATTGAATAAGGCTAAAGAAGCCGTTGACAATGATAAAACTGCTGAATTCGCATCATTGCATTCGTGTCTAAAAGATTGTTTGACTACTGTAACTGAACAGAACCAACAAATTCTTGATTTAATCAAGTGTGATGATTCCGACGCCGGCGAAGAAATAGAGACTTCTCTAGACTATGAATTGAAAATTCAAGATATGATAAACGTATTGAATAAACATTCATGTGCAAACGACAATAACTCTACAGGTATACAAACTACATCAGGCAATCGTGATGGAGATATAGACCAATTGTCAGAACTATTTCGTAATCAAAACGAAGTATCTCTTTCTCTTGCCAAGATGCAAGGTCGTTCTTGTCTTCCACAAAGAAAGTTAGAAGTATTCGATGGTAGCGATATCACTCGATTCAAACTATTTAAGAATGCTTTCTCTCGAATTGTTGAGGATAAAGTCGATGACAATTCCGACCGGCTTTATTATTCAGAGCAATATACTTCAAGCATGCCAAAGGAGTTAGTCCAAAGTTGTCGCCATATGCAACCGGCAAAAGGTTACCTGAAAGCATGGCAGATGCTCACAGAAAAATACGGTGATGATTACGAAATCTCCAATGCGTACTTAGAAAAATTGGACAAATGGTCTGAGATATAGTATGAAGATGGCCTTGCACTGGAAAAGTTGAAAGTATTTTTGAAAAGCTGTATGAACTACATGGAAAACGTGAGCGCACTTAACCAATTAGAGAGTCCGAAGGAAATCAAAATGATAATACATAAGCTTCCATATACAATGCGTGAAATATGGAGAAGCAATGTTCCCAACATAAGAGAATCTGGATTCGCTGTCACGTTCAAGCATCTCTCAGATTTCGTCGAACGATAAATATGATAAATATGCCCGTGTACGGAGATTTGAAAGGCGCCGAAAAGTGTGGACGTAGTTTCAGTAAGACTGAAGCCAGTTCTTTTAAAAACGTCCAAAATAAGAATGGAAAATCTTTTTCCTTGTCAACAAATGTAGACGAAAGTAAATTTAGTAGCAGCACTCAATCAAAGATGCCTTCCTCTAGATTTGAACCGCGTAATTTCACATGTCCTTTGTAATGCACATGACCATGTTCTTGATGCCTGTATTTCTTTTGAAGCTTTACCACTTAGTGAAAGACATACTTTCATTAGGAACAATTCATTGTGTTTCGGTTGCCTCAGAAAATATCACCAATCTAAACTCTGCAGAAATCGGATGACATGTAGAACTTGTCATAGGAAGCATCCAACATGTTTACATATGAATAAGGAGCATAGCGTAACAGGTACTATTTTTGATAAGGAAAAGTCGTCGCGAGAGGTTGAAAGTAAAAACCTTCATACTGAGGCCGGTGGTGAAAAGGAAGTTGCGTTAACGTTGGCCATCGTTCTAGTTAAAGTCAAATTGAAAGGTTGTGCTCAGTCAGTAGTTAGATAGCAAAAAACAGATTTGATGCACTCCCTAATTTATTGGCAAGTTTAAGTAAAAGGTTAAAAAGAAATTTGCACACCCGACGTTTCGTATCACAGATACATAATCATGGCTAGAGAAAAAGGACAATGCAATCATTTAAATACAAAGGCAAGCGTTAAAGACTGTTCATCTCTTGTTTTCGATTCAACTTAGGACAATAGCGATCAATGCAGTTAGCTTCAGAGATACGAGTGCGAACAGGGTCAGATTGACGATCTAGAAATTCAATATCAAAGTCATCAATACTTAACAGACAATTAGGATGATCATTCATGATGTGGTCCGACAGCGCACTTTTGTATCACTTTTTCCTTAGCGCTTCCTATCACGTATTCCTTTAGCGCACTTTTTTTGTATCGATAGTCCTAATTTCTCAATAGTTTTGGATACTTTTAATTCTGTGAATGAACAAATAAAATTCAATTTAGAAGTTCCTAATAACAAGATTTTAAATTTCCTGGACGTTAGCATTTCGGTTACTGACACTGTCCATTATTCTTGGTATTCTAAGGACTGTCATTCAGGAATCACCTTAAAAGCTGATGGCTGGGTACCTTCCGTAGTAAAAACTAACTTTATTCATAATAGTATTAAGCAGATGAAAATTCGTTCCTCCAACTCTCAAAATTTTGATAAATCTCTAAATATTTTATATAACAGATTTCTAAATAACGGTTTTAAAACTAATGTCAAACAAGTCAATGTCCCAAATGTTAAGAAGAATGAACATAATAACTCCGTTGCCTATCTCAAAATGGATTTTATAAGTGATAGTCGTTCTCGTAAATTAAATAGTCTAACTAAAAAGTACGATTTACCAGTCAATGTTGTTAGCAAACTGGTAGCTGTTTAAGTTTTGTTTTTCTCCCGAGCTTGTTAAGGATACTTGCTCTTGTAAAATTTGTGAGAAATTACCTAAATACCAGTCTTGTAATATGCGCTATATTGTTTACTGTTTTAGGTGTAATTTATGCCAAAAGGCTTATATTGTTTCTACCAACCGCCCTTTTTCTTTTCGTTTTCATGAGCATCGCAGAAGTATCGTTAATCTTGATAACAAAAGTGCGCTGTCGGACCACATCATGAATGATCATCCTAACTGTCTGTTAAGTATTGATGACTTTGATATTGAATTTCTAGATCGTCAATCTGACCCTGTTCGCACTCGTATCTCTGAAGCTAACTGCATTGATCGCTATTGTCCTAAGTTGAATCGAAAACAAGAGATGAACAGTCTTTAACGCTTGCCTTTGTATTTAAATGATTGCATTGTCCTATTTCTCTACCCATGATTATGTATCTGTGATACGAAACGTCGGGTGTGTAAATTTCTTTTTAACCTTTTACTTAAACTTGCCAATAAATTAGGGAGTGCATCAAATCTGTTTTTTGCTATCTAACTATGAATAACCTCCCGTGTATGGTTGTAAATCAGTCTAGTTACCTACGCTGCTCTGGACAATTTTAGCTCAGACTGCTTTGTATCGGAAGATTTGATGCAGACTCTAGGAGTCCAAGGCAAACAAGAAGAAATAAAGTTGACCACATTGGAAAAAGTTCAAAGCCCTACCCTCACCAGCGTAGTTAACGGCTTGGAAATAAGTGATCTTAGTGAAAGTAAATTTGTTTCCCTTCTTGTCACGTATGTTGTTGTCTTGTGCATGTTTTCGTGTGTGTTTGTTCTTCTATGTCATGTGTATGTTCCTTTATGTGCTGCTCTGATCTATGTCGTGAGTATGCTGTAGTTTGTAATTTGTGTTTCTGTTGTTTGCAGGTAGTACCTGCAGGGGGATGAATTGATACTGTCAATAGAGTTGTCTACAAAGTAATAAGCATTCTTTAACAACGTACTCTCGTCCCAAACTGCCGATATCCGTCGATGATCTAGTTAAGAAATGTGACCTCGAAAAGTATCCACATCTCGTTGATGTTCCAATTATTGAAGTGGAGGCCGACGTTGAATTGTTAATTAGAATGAATGTTCCAGAAGTTCTTAAACCGTTAGAGGTTTTAAGCGGGTCGGATAACGAGCCATTCGCAACCAGGCACAAACTCGGTTGGACAGTAAGTAGTCCTTTTTCGCCTAGCTCACCAAAAAAATTTGAAAGTTTACAGAACTGAAGTAGAAAAGTTTAGAGACATCGAAGAAAAAATTAAATCATATGTACTCTCACGAGTTCAAGGACGTTGAATTAGACGAAGTAGGACTGTCTGTGGAAGACAAGATGTGGAAGGAAAGGGTTTCTTCTAGTACTTTCCAAGATGGTCGTTATATCGTTCCACTACCGTTTCGTAATGAAAGTTACAGGTTTCCAGATAAAAGAAGGCAAGCATTAAGGCGACTTCACTCGATGAGAAATCGGTTATTGAAAGATATCAATTTCAAAAATGATTATTCCTCATTTTTTGAAAGTATGTTACTGGCTGATTACATGGATAAGGTTCCCGATGATGAATTATCCTTGACTGATCATATTTGGTATTTTGTGCATCATGGTGTCTATCATAAAAAAAAGCAGAAAGTCCGCGTAGTTTTCTGTTGTAATTGTTCGCTGAAGTATGAGGGAGTCTCTTTGAACTCGAGATTGCTCCAGGGGCCAGACTTGACGAATAATCTTGTAGGAATCTTACTTCGGTTTCGACAGAGAAACGTAGCTTTCGCAGGAGACATTGAAAAATGTTTTACCAAGTGAAAGTTCCTAGAACTCAGTATGATTACATGAAATTTTTCTGGTACCCAAATGGCAATCTTGATCGCGAACCATGTGAATACAGGCTTACAGTCCATGTATTAGGCGCAATATCTTCCCCAATTGTGCGAACTTCGCACTGCGACAATCTGTCCTTGATGGAAGAGTTCGCATGCAGGAATCAGGTGTTCAGACTGTGTTGAGAAATTTTTACGTTGATGATCTCTTGAAGTCTGTTGACCATGAAGAAGAAGCGATTTCTCTTCTGCACAACGTAAAAGATGTCTGTTCTTCTGGTGGTTTTCGATTAACGAAATTCAGGAGTAATTCAAAAATAGTGATTGATTCTGTCCCCGAAGCCGATCGAATAGTCGATCCTGAATCATTTTCCCTAGATCTTAATCATGACGCACCTACCCATCAAGCTCTTGGAATAAGATGGAACTTACGTAGTGACACATTGAGTTTCAAGGTCAATATACAGGTTGTTAGTCAGACACGCCGTCGAATTTCTTGATATTCTCCATTTTCGATCCACTTGGCCTAGTTGGTCTGCTGTGTTACCAGCAAACCAAATCTACGCAAACAAATCTTTCAAGAAGTATGTCGTTCGAAACTCGGATGGGACGAACAAATATCAGAAAATGAAAGCACTGCGATAAAGAAATGGGTCTCAGATTTGCCAAAGCTTACAGAATACGATATTCCACGATGCATCAAGCCTTATCATTTCATTGATTCAGATTGCTCAATTCATATCTTTTGTGATGGCAGCGAAATTGGCTATGGAGCTGTTGCAAATGCTAGATTTGTTGACTCCAATGACCGCACACATTGCTCTATTATTTTCCCTAAGTCTCGTCTTGCTCCCATGAAGAAAATCAGTATTCCTAGACTTGAGCTAGTTGCTGCAAAATTAGAGGTTTCGATCAAAAGTGTGCTAAGTAAAGAACTGGACATAGCAATTCAAGATTTTACATTTTGGACTGACAGCACTACAGTTCTGAAGTACTTTCAAAACACTACAACGCGTTTCCATAGATTCGTAGCTAACCGTGTTTCGTAAATTCACGACCGCTCCAACGTTTCACAGTGGCGTTTTGTTCCCACTCATTTGAATCTTGCTGATCAGGCAAGTCGAGGTGTCAAGATAAAGGATTTCATCAGCAACATGACATGGCGCAACTGTCCTGAATTTCTTCGAAAATCTCAAATCAAGTGGCCGAAGAATATTTGTGAGTATGAGCTTGATGACGACGATGATGAAATCAAAAGAGCGCAAGAATTCCACGTTTGCCAGACTAAAGTAGCATAATTTACGACTTCGATAGAAAAGTTGCTCTCGTCCGCCTCTGATTGGTACAGATTGAAAAGGGAAGTGGCATGGTTCCTGAAAATTAAAGAGTGTTTAAAGACGAAAACAAAACTTGAAAATTCTTTATCGTTAGATGATTTAAGAGTCGATGAATTGGCGATCATCATGCACGTTCAACGTACATATTTTGCAGAAGAGTTCGATTGCATTGAAAAGAAAAGAAACTTACCTAAGAATAGTCCAATTTATAAACTGAATCCACTCATCGACAATAAAGGTATACTTCGTGTTGGCAGGAGAATATCGAGAGCTTTAATATCTTGGGATGAAAAACATCCGACATTGTTGTCAAAGAAACACTACGTTTGCGAATTGATTGTCCGATGTACTCATCTAAAACTGGGCTGTATGAGTCGAGAAGCAACGATGAATGATATAAGACAAAAATTCTGGGTACTCGGGGTTAGGCAAAACAGTCTCAGTGTGATCAAAAATTGTCTACAATGTCGAAGGCGTCATGGAAAACCAATAATCCCAATGATGTTGGATTTGCCAAGTCATCGTCTTCAAGGTGATCAGCCCCCTTTCACTAACGTAGGTGTTGATTGTTTCGGTGCTTTCCAAGTTATTCAAAAGAGAACAAAATTGAAACGATATGGAGTCATTTTCACATGCCTTGTAAGTCGTGCAATTCATATAGAAATTTGTCATACACTTGAAACGAATTCATTTATTAACGCTCTTCGACGGTTTATTGCCCGAAGAGGAAATGTTAAAGTGATACGAAGCGATAGCGGAAAAAAATTGGTAGGTTCTAATCTAGAATTACGTCGTGAATTCAAGCGACTAGATAATATTTTCATCGTTGAGACAATGAAACAGAAAAATATCGAATGGATATTTAATCCTCCATCTGGTTCCCATTTTGGAGGTGTTTGGGAAAGAGATAAATAAATAAATAAATAGATAATAAATAAATTCTTTATTGTTTCACTTCTTTGCAGAATCGGTGAACACTAGCACAATATCGAAGTCAATACAACAGCAAGTGATGTGCATAGGTCAAACATAAGATGAAAGGCACAAGCCAGGAACTAAGAAATAATAAAATACCAGATATTCGATCAATCCGCAAAGTTCTTGATTCGGTTATGCACGAACAGAACACAAGTTTATCGGACGATTCATTGAATACTATCATGTGTGAGGTTGAATCTATTTTGAATTGTAGACCTTTGACCCCTATCTCAGCTGATCGTAACGATCCATGTCCCATAACTCCAAATCATATATTGTTGCTAAAGTCTGAGCCAACTTATCCTCCGGGTCTTTTCTCAAAAACTGATTCTTATGATGGACGCCAATGGAATCAAATTCAATATCTTTCCGATTTATTCTGGACATGATGGAAGAAAGAATACCTATCAGTCCTACAAAGTAGACAAAAATGGAATGTTCTTCGTCCAAATTACTGTGTAGAAGATTTAGTCCTGTTGATGGATGATAACTTCCACGAAATCATTGGTTGAAAGGAGTCATAACTCGATTATTATTTGGTGATAACGGACAAGCTCGCGCTGTCTCCCTGCGTACCACAAGTCGTGCTCTTATCAAAAAGAAAAGCGACTATAACCTTACCTAAAAATACGGAATTGATTAGACCGGTGTCGAAATTGATACTTTTGCGACCCAAAAGTTGTAGTTTGCAAATAAACTGTGTTGTATTTGTGGGGCCGGTTTAAAGTTTTTAGGGATCATCCTATTTTACAAGTTCCGATCGTTCTCTTCTTGACTATTATGTTTGTGGTCACCATAGAATTATTGGTGTTGAGTTGATCAGTGTATTATAATTGTGCTATGTTAATGTCTATGAACATCTAGACATTTCTTACTCATCTTAGAGTCCATGTAAATCTCCAAGTCTAATTTTCTACCTATAGTTAGCCTACAAAGCCGAAAAAATTCTATTAATGGTGAAATGTCAAACTAAGTTGGTGAGTTTTGTGAATTGTCAATTTCTGTAATAAATGCATGTTTCAGTCCCCATTTACGTCATTTTTAGAAACCGTCTCCCTAAGGCCATCCTTTACTTGGTGTATAATTACTGAATACAAGTCCATGAAATACCGAAAGGAAGAGTTTTAACGACGCATTTTACATAATGCAGTAAACCTATGTATGTAACTAGGAAGTGACTTTCCACGCTTAACAGTTTCAAAGTTCGACACAGACCGAAATGTGTGTTGTGTTCAGAGGGTTAGATAACTTAATTGCCAGTCTGCTGCATTATAAAGCTTAATTCTCTAAAACTTGCAGGTCGCTTTGCAAGAAGACATGATAAGTGAATTTATCAAATCCAAGCATTGACATCTTCTTGTTGAGATTCATAATTTAATCCATCAACTGCGATCATTCATCATTTATGTGCCTGACGTCTGCTTCATGTATGTAGAAGTTTACGATGAACAACAGATAAATAGTGTGGTAATTTAGCTGCAATTGCTTTGGAAATGAAATGCTTCACGCACTTGGGATCTAGAATAGTAGTGTTTAAGCTGGCAACTC
>CAJQUW010004398.1:0-23634 GCA_907163375.1 Prostheceraeus crozeri | reverse complement strand
GAGTAAAATTTGAAGAAACTCTTTGTTTTTTCAAAGCTACAAACAACGTGTATACTGCTGAGCCATACGATTGGTATAGAACACGACCAATGACACTTGATAAACATGAACAGCACCTTTACATTCAAAGTGATTGATTCTACCTATTTCTTGTTGGTGAGAAAAAAGAATACATTTTACGTGATGTGTCATTCATGCATAAAGACGCTTCATATGGAATAGTCTCGAGAAGATGTTTGAATCTATTTTTCTATCATCCTCACGTCCATCAAACAAAGCTATACCCTCTATTGTGCTATCAAAATTACGACAACTGGTGTTTACAAGAGTGGCATATCCCATGTGAAAGTATACTTAAATTCCCTCATAAACGTTAGTGTTTCGGAAAACAAAGTGAAGTCTTTATACAACATTTATTGAAATATGTACATGAATGTGAAGCACTAGACTTTATACAACATCCACTGAAAATATATACATGAGCGCACTTCAATAAACATTGTTATATACAAAAAGTCTTTTTACTTCGTGAAGGGTGGAAATATACAGGGATAGGAAAAATGTCTTTCAGTGGAAAAGTCATCACATGGGGAAATGTACAGATGTGGACACATATTCACAAGGAAAAAACAATCTCTCTCATGCGATACATAAAACAACAATGTTTATCTACAGAAATCAACATCAAAATACTAAGTTAAGGATGATTATGCTAAGACGTCTCCTGAATGTGGTAGTGTGAGTTTAATTCTTTTGGGTGGTGGTATGTTTGTGTCAGGATGTCCATGTGGAAGAGATATGTTGTGTTCTATCCAGCACCTCTTATCCTCCCATGCTGAAAGCGCCCGTTTCCTAAAAGTATGAGTTTTGATCTCATGCGACTTAGATTTTAAGATTGTCATATTGACAAACGTTATATTTTTATTTCTATAGGCTTTCCTGAAATTCTTATGTTTCATGTTTTGCACAATGGATTTTGATATGCCTTTAGCGCGCTTAATGCTATCATCACTATCCTTTAATTTCATACTGTACATTTTTGGACGGAGGAGAATCATTTCAGCTATCTCCTTCCCTGCTGTCTCATCCTTAAAGCAGCCAAGTTTTGCCTTATTTTTGATGGAGTAGAGTGGATGATCAGCAGGATAATTTGATGTATCAAAATATCTTTCTAAAGATTTTCCTACTTCATTGAAATTTAAATCTTTTTGAGTGGTAATACCTAAGAAGAAACTATCTGTATCACCACCCAACAAACGAACCTCTTTTACGAGAGGACATGGTTTTAGTATTTTATAAAAGAGTTGGTACATTTCAAGCTTAGAGTAATCTAGTACAGCTTGACCAATATAGATGGGTTTGCACAACTCAACTTCAGATTTTATCATTTTAACACCTATAAGGTCCTCATCGATAATGTCTCTATCGATGAATAGAGGTGATGAGGTCAATTTGTGATACTTTTGATCATCATTAACTAGTTTGTAGTTTACGCGCTTTCTAACATCCTCCATCGTCTTACCAAATAGACTGTTGTTCTTATATTTATAAAAATCTTTTTCAAAGTTATTTTGGGCTAGTGCACGTTTCTGGCTGTTGCTATCAATATATGGCTTGAGGAAGGCTTTCTGTCTAAATTTAATAATGCGGTGAACTCTTTTTAAAATCATGCCCATTTCTAAATAAAATTTTAAGATGCTAAAGTGGACTAGATAATTTTCTTTATCATATTGAGTGAGTAAAAGTTTGCGACAAGGCTTATACTTGGGTTGTCCACATGATTCTAAATCTTTATGAAATTGTTTCATAAAGTCGGAAAACATATCTTTACTCACTTCACCTGATTCGGTGCGAGTGGAAAATCTACGGTTTTATGTTTAATATTATTTGGATAGATTAGATCTATCTCAAAATAATATCCCCAATCACCTTCATCTGGAATTGCTAGTATGTTGGAAGGGTTGGAGAAATGTTGAATTTCACTATCATCTAACCAGCTAAACTCAGAGTGAGGTAGCGGTTTGGATAATGAACTACCATACAAATTATTTTGGTCATAATACTTCAGATGAGTCTGGTCATTGCCTACTATTTTTGATTTTAACCTATGTTTATTTACAAATGTGAGACCACCGCGAATTCCTCGCTCAAATAAATTATACATCTCTGGATCTTGTAAGAGATGAATGGTCTCACCAGTCATTTTAAAAGCAGACTTAAATGACATGGCTGGTAGACTGACAAAGTGGACGGGATCTAACTTATCTTCTTCTAATGCCACTCGTCGAAACTCCTGAAATACATCAGCCAGCAAAAATACATCTAACTTAAGGTAGGCAATCATATATTCACCAAATGTATGGCAGTCAAATTTTATCCATGCATCTTGTGCATGATCATAATCTTCGGTCTTACACTCTGCGCCGGTCAAATCATTTTTAAATTTATGTATGGGCGGAAGAGAAGTCTCGCCGAGTTTACTAATTGCATCAAAATATGCATATGGAAAGACTCCTTTCCGTGTGATGACTTCATCGGTTAGATTTGGATATTGTTTCTTAAGATTTTGTGTTAGTGGAAGAGACTTTAGATTTTGCACGAGAGAGGCCAGTGATGCAGTCATAAATTGGTAGGAATCTAAAAATTTTATATCAAAATAGACCGTCTTATTTTCTTTAGTTTTATCGACAGGCACTTTTGCTGTCATGGCCATAAACTTCTCTCTCGTTTGTGCTATTACATCAAGCTTCCACTCTTTCATTTGACCTAAACCTCCTTTTATTATCATATGGCTGTCGTAGCCCTTGAAATTATGGAAAATGACGGGTAATGTACGCCGTTTCATCCTAAGTGAAAAATTACATTTTGAACAGAGTGCGTTTCTAAATTTACCAGTGATGTGATCATGGTCGCGCACTTTCTTAATCTTATCATCATCAAATGTTTTCCTACATTTGGGGCAAACGTTGCAACTATCAAATTTTGCTTGATCATCTGCTGTCATATGCAATGATCTGCGATAGAGTTCACCATCATACTTTTGCTGAAATTTTACAGCCTGTTCGAGGAATTGTAGGAATTGGTAAATACAATCCTCACCTTGCCAGACGTGCATTTTATTTTTTCTATTTTGGAAATGGTCATGCCATACTTCATAGCAGGAAATGGCTGCTGGTCGATGGATGTTATCATCGATATAGCATTCGATGTCAGCATAGATGACACGAAGAGGACTTAGTTCATCACCATTCTCTCTATATGAAAACTCCTTATCTTTGGGCATGCGTTCCATTTGCAGTTTACCTCGCTTACACCACTCATAATGAGTTTCAAATTTAGTTTTCCTCCTAAAGTGGCGAATACATCTGTCGCAGTAATATAACTCTCTACTAGAGTTTTCTAAGTGGTGGTATAAGCGAGAAATTTTGGGAATGCCGCAGTAGTGCCATTCCTCACTATCATCCTGTCTTACTAATAACAGGTTTACTGTACGTTCATAACAACTCGAACGCGAGTTGTAGCGCACACCCTTCAATCCCTTTTCCCAAACATGGAGAACTATTTTAATGTTGTTCAATTTTTCAAATTTTTCTATATCTTTAATTTTCATATCGTCACTATTACAGTCATCGAAGTTTAATTCATTCTCCCACTGCCTATAGCTATATGTGCGATTTCGATTCGCATTGATGTCATTATAGTGGAGAATGGAGAGGACAGCATATTTAAAACATTGCGATTCGCAATCGACATTGATGACTGCTGTTTTGTTTTTTAAATTTTTTGGAAGTTTAAAGGAGCCTCGACCACTATGATTTCCTAATAGACTGATTTTAAATAAGGCGGACTCAATGCCGTCAAAAATGAGACCGCTATCGCGCTCGTTAAATTTATCAATATTTAATTTTAATCCTTGGATGTGAAAATTTATCCAAGACTCATAGTCTACAACCTCGGTTGCAGGAGAGGAGGGTATGTGAAACTCTAACCTCTCTATTATTTGTCCAGTATGGTGGTCGATTTTTACATATTTTATTTTAAGATAGATGAGCGCCTTCATCCTAAAATTGTCTAAATTGTTGAAGAGCGCTTCTATCAATGATGAATTTTGATGAAACCATTCCTCAAAGTTAGCAATGGTTTCTGAGGAGTCCATCTGGTAGTTCCTCACTAAATTATTTATGGACACCTCAGTGAGTCGGATAGAGGAGGTACCGTTGGTGTAGGTATCGTTCGTGTGTGTATGTTGAAGTCTGTGCGAAGATAGTTCAAAACGTGTCTCGAAAGACTGAATGCACAAGTCGCAAGAAAAGGAGACATCGTTAACAGAATCATCCCTACCTTCGGAGATTGATGCCGGCTTAGGTCGACAAACACCTCGCTTGATGTGTCGGGTGAGATCCCATTTCCTCGTGAAGATGTGCCCACAGTCAGCACATTCCCACTCGTTGCCATATCGCGACAGTTCTGAGCTGGAACTCGCATCACCTGAAAGAGAAATCATTCTATCATCTCTGTTCAAGCCTCAGTGTAGTGTTACAACCTACCTTGACTCAATAACTCTAAACTTTCCTCGAGAAGAGAGGGCGTTGGTGATGAAGTTGATGCCTGAAATTGAGGAAGATGCTATTAGTCACACGTTTGAGGGAGATGAGAGAGGAAATCTTTAACTTACCATTTTAATGAAATATGATCAGACAGAATAATAGTCAAAGAGAGAGATCGTGCGTTCGTCACTTGTATGATTCACAGATTAAATGAAATGACATGAATGTCACTTTGCTTATATACTTTCATTCTCTTCATTCATTGGATGTTCATTCTGATTGGCTGCTTGTGTATACTTTAGAATTAGAAAAATGTTAAAGTTATCATTATTCAAAGTCAGCATTTCAAAGACAACATGACAAGTCCTCCAACAACACCAAATACCGCATTGGAGTTCTCCTCTCCATGTACATCAGCAAAGGTGCTCGTTACACCAAATGCACCAAGAAAGGCGAAGGTGGAGAAGGTGTACCGACTGGACAATATACGAAAGTTATCATTACCAGCGGACGAGGAAGAGGAGAGTGTATGTGAGAAGGAGTGTCCCGACTTAACAGGCGTGAGGTGGAAGTATCTCCAGTACGATACTGACGATGTGATGGAGATCACCAGCACGAAATTCCTCCACCAATTATGGGAGTGGTACACCCCTAACTCCCAGCCACGAACTATGGCAGAGTGGGAGTATATTGATAAAGTGAGGCTCGCAGTGGAAGAACGATTAAAGCAACTGAACTGTTTTTGTTATCTATGTGAAGCCAGACTCTGGGACGATATTGACGATGAAGACCTTTTGAAATACATGCCATAATAAATGTTTATTTCGTATTATCTTTGCTTTCATACTGACTTACTTGAATGGGGCTTCAGTGGATGATTTAACCATGTATACTTTTTCATTTGGAAATAGTAGCACGCTTAGTCTAACTTGTAAATCTTATAACATTTCATATGGGCGATGATGGTAGTTGAAATAGTGTTAAATAAAATTAAGATAGCTTACATGATTCTGGGATAGCAATCGACTGCGATCCATGTGTAAAGAGCTTGTTAGACTACGGAAGAGAGAAGTGTGTTATGTTGCGTGTGGCGCGTGAGTGTCCTCCCATTTCATTCCATTCATCAATTCGTCTCATTGATAGAGACAGGTAGAACTCATGGTTCTCATAACGTATGCAATGGAAAGTTTTAGGCAACCTTCGACAGTTGGCTAAATGTCGCCCTGGCGCGAATGCATACTACGTTGAGACAGAGGCAATCACTTGCAAACATGACGCAGAGAGGTTTAACAAGATTGACCATTGCCGAATGTCCCTTGCGGTATACATAGCTACGGGTTTCACCGCCGCCCTTTACAGGAACGCCCGTCGAAAGGAAGTATTACACCGAACTTCATTTGCGACGTTCAAGTTGACTGATAGCAGATTCAACTTAATGATAGTATTCGCCAGTCCGAAGACTGCCCAGGGCAAACCGCGAGGAGGTTCTATCATGTCTTGCCCCATGGTGGCCCTTAAGAGAGCCGATGGTTCGTTCTCGGGGTGTGTGGTAGGGACTCAGGCTTGTTGTTTCGACTGCGGCTCCGGCAACGGGGCGGGTGGTCGCTTCTCTTGGATGTCTGTAAAGAAAGAAGTAGTGAGTTATCATCTTACATATCAATTTAGTCATTTTTACTTACAGATCTTCTCGGACGCTTCCTCATAAAGGAAATTCGAGATCGGATCACGATGATCGAAGGTGAAGTGTAGACACTCCACCCCTTTCTTCACCCGAGAGTAGCATTTCTCCCCTCTTCCACGCTCGTACAAGAGAGGAGTTTCTGCTACTCTCCCCTTTCTAATAGGGATGTGCAGACGACTGGAACGCACCCTTCGATCGCGATCCACCAGCTGCGCCGAACGGTGCAGCTCGTGGTTCGTCTCGACAACCTTAGCCATCTGCACACGGAGTCTCTCCACTTCCTCCTTCAACCTTCGTATCTCCTTCTCCCTACTTTCCCTCTCTGCTAGCAAAGCCTCTTCTCTGGCTTTCCCCTCGAGAGTCTTGAGCCTCTCCTGCTCCAACTCGCCATCCCGCTCGCTTAATCTCTCCTTCACCTTCTTCATCTCTCCGGCCACGTTCTTTAGGTCCTCATACTTTGCCTTGTATGAGAAGGCCTCCTCCTTCAACTTCTCCGCCTCTTTCTTTAATCTATCCCGTTCGGCGATCACCGGCGGGCGCTTGACAAAATTGCGACATTGTGTTGCAATTCCACTTGCAGTTACGGCTGTAGGGGTCTCGCGATCGAGGTCGACGTCCTTGATAAGTTGCGACTGTAGCTCTCCCTCCTCCTCCTCACTATCGCTGCTGGTCAGCGAACTCTCGCTACTAAGCGAGGATACAGCGGCAATCGCTTCAATGGCGGATTGTAGCTCAGTGGCCTCAGTGGTGAAGAGTGAACTCCGTTCTTGCTGGTTGGCAGATTGTAGCTCCAAAGAACGGAGCTCAGTGGCGAAGAGTGAACTCCGTTCTTCTTCGCCTACTTCGCCTGTTTGACACTCGCTGTGTTGTGAGTGCCAATCCTCCAGCCGCTCACTTAAGCGACTGACTTTGTGGACTCCGCAATAGTAGCGAGCGACCCCTATCTGTTTCTTGTTAGTACAAGCGTGCTTTTTGAAGGCGTCAGCTCGGAATACCTTCCGGCATTGACACAGTTTGAAACTGGTCTTCATATTATTGTATTTCGGCATTTCTGAAGCGAAAAACGGAAAACAATGATTTTTACACTTAGTGAGGAATGATAGATTTGAGTGTAGTGAGTGGCACTCGATCCCGTCGACAGCCCGAAGGCCTTGTACTGATCACTAGGGAAGTGAGAGATCTTCCCCGATACCCGCTATTTACAGCTGAAGACATCATTGTCACTGCCCCGAAGTGGTAACAGCAACGCCGAGTCAAAGGTAGTGAACAGTAGCTGGGATCTAACCCCTCAAAGCTGCCTTAGACTTAGTTAAATTTGAAACATGATATCAGATTTGAACTTAGCATACTTGAAAACCTTGAGGAAACATCCCAAGTTATTGCTTTGATCAGCTTGATAGCAAGCCGTAGAGTGCTTGATTCACCAGCGTTTTGCAATGGAGATGTTTAGAGGCCACCCATGACAAGATAGCTAAGACTCAACCGATTGGCGTTCAAAGTGCTACGTTGAGAGCTGTGTCAAATGCCCAACATGAGTTGCCCCAGCGGTTACGGTCTCAAATATGACACATTCCCTTGCCACACTTATCACTACGGCATCGTCCGCCGTCCCGAAGGAACACCCTGTCAGTGGAATATTACAGCAAAACTCTCCGTGTCTTGCTCGCTTTCAGTGAAAAGCCGCTTATAGCATGAGAAGACTGGCTCAGACATCATTAAAAATGCTTTCATTGACTTCAGCAGGGTCGAAAACCCCAGAAAACCTCCAAAAATAGTGAATTTAAAATTTTCAACTTTTTAGCACTACTTATGAAATTTTATAAGTAGTTTATCACTTAGGGCAGGTCAATAGCGACCGAACCTTTTTTGAATCAAGTCAAACGGACTTGTAGAAGCAAAGTTACAAGCCTTTAAAGTTTTGGAGTCTTTTATGGCCTGGAGACGAAGGCCATCTCCTGGCGAACCTCTAAGTCTGACGCCTTAGCTGATATCAGCAATGAAATTTTCTAAGTCGGTTTCTTACAGAAACTCGGGATTTGGAATGTCCGAAGCTATCATCGGAGCTCAGAGAGACGACTTACCGTTGGCAATCTCTCGTCTGAATGACAAGTCTCTGTCGGTTCCCAGCTTATATAGTGTGTGGCGATCAGCTGATGACGTAACACCCATCATCCAAACACTAAAAATCCCGTCTATCTCCGGTTCTAGTGCTCCGATTGAGCTGGAAATACACCATTTCCATGTAGAATTTGACGCTAAATCCGAATCTGGCCTCCGTTTTCCCATCCGATGCTTCGTTTTGGCTCTACAGTAGGCAGCCATCGCAAAAATTCTAACTGTCGTTTTTCCGAAAAATGTTGAAAATTTTTCTCGCCGATTGACTTGAAACTCTCCGATTGACATGAAACTCACCATACAGATAAAGAATTTCACGCTGATTCCAAATCTGAAATCCGTTTTCCCATCCGATGCTTCGTTTTGAAGCTACAGCCCAAAACGTCCCAAATTCTAACTCTGTCGTTTTTCGCCAATGTCCCAAAATCTTAAATGGCGTCTCACATCTAAACGAAGACAGATAGGAACAAGCCGATTCTTTCACTGAATTTGTCTCACTCTTAGCTTTCAAACGAGCTATCGCACGACAAAATCCGTCCACTGGAAGCCAAAATCGAAGCAAGCTGTCCAGAGGGGGGGGGAGTCAGCGAAAATTTTTCTCTCCGATTGAGCTGGAAATATACCATTTCCATGTAGAATTTGACGCTGAATCCGAATCTGGCCTCCGTTTTCCCATCCGATGCTTCGTTTTGGCTGTACAGTAGGCAGCCATCGCAAAAATTCTAACTCTGTCATTTTTTCGAAAAATGTTGAAAATTTTTTCTCGCCGATTGCCTTGAAACTCACCATACAGATAAAGAATTTCACGCTGAACACGAATCCGACCTCCGTTTTCTCATCCGACCACTCCTTCCACTCGAAACAACCCATTTTACAACCCAACATTCAGCACGAAAAACATCACACACTATAGCCTCAAGACTAATCCTGGCGGTCGCCCAAGTCCACCACGACACTCAGACCCAAAGCACCACGGCGGCCGACCACGACACTCTGCCGTTCCAGAGGGGGGGAGGGGGAGGGGGAGGGGGAGGGGGAGGGGGAGGGGGAGGGGAGGGGGAGGGGGAGGGGAGGGGGGGGAGTCAGCGATGGCGGCCATCTTGCGCTATCTGGTGTTTGTCACTTCCTTACTACTTTTGGCCATCATCGCTGATCATCAATTAATCAAATGCGTTCCGCACTAATAAAAAACCACTACTCACGTATTTCGGAATCATCTGCAAAATATAGATCTGTGGTCTATAGGATACTCTGGAAATTCACATACTCAATACGACAATTAACAAAATGCAAAACTCAACAGCATGTTATATCCACTTGCACTTGAACATGCACATGTGTGCATAATGACATCCATTTCCTGGAAAATAAAAACTCTTTGTAAACTGCACGATACCAAAACTACCTACAAAACCAACGTACAAAGCCAGAATAACAGAATGTACAAAAGCACTGTTGTTCGCGTTCATGTGCTACGAAAACGGTTGGTCTTCCTGTTAGAAATCCATAAGGAAAGCCAATTTCCTTTATCTGTATCATAAACAGCGAAGAAAGATATAATAACTGACACAAAATTCATTCCGTTAATCTGTGAATTCTGAGATTGTGCAATTATTCTGAGATTATTATTTTTTCATATCTGAACAACTGTTTAAAACCTCTACATTCGCAATTGTGTCCCTGATTGAAATTGTCTCTTTGTGCTGGATAGATGTAAAATTTCCGAGTTAATGGAGTAAAATAATAGATACATTTAGAATGTTGCGTTGAAAGCTTAAAGCTTATAATGCAATTTTAGTAGGAAACTGTCACGACCTTTGGAAATTATACGAACATTTTTAAGAAGTCATTCAAGAAGTAATTGTATGTTACAAACCTTTTCCCTGCTGCAAAAAAAGTGCAGAGGCAGACAATGCAGATGACACTTCACACTCATACATCTCCATAAAGCTAGGTATGATGAATATTGTTACAATAAAGATTAAAAAGGATCAATTTTTTCTTAATAGACAAACGCATCCTAAACGTTTGTCACTTTTAGAGACAGGATTCTTAATCTTTTTCAATCTTTAGACTTGATTTTACGGGCTTGCGTAAGGTCAGTGACAAATAATCACTCAATAATAAGTGAATAATTGCACTGATGAATGACAAAATCTCACTCTTGTCAGTCCATACGTGTGATGATGTGATTGAGGAGACAGGAGAGTAGGCCTACTCCAATAAAAACACTGTTCGAGTGTTAACTTATTTACTGTTTTATTGATTCTTTGATCATCTTTGGTTCATCAAGCAGAAACCCCTTTTAGGTCATTGTTTCAGTCTCTGGAAAGCCGTAACACGTGCATTTTCTACTAAATCCTATATAAATTCCACATCCAGGCACGGTTGTGCGGATCCCAATCCGCAAAGAACAAATTCATTTGCGTTAGGATTGATCCCGAAAATTAAATCGGTGATAAAAGATATTTATGTTGTATGCTGCCTGGACTAGAAGGTTCAGAGAACAAATAAAGTCATGCCATCAAGACTACACAAATTACAGAGGCAAAATGTTTGAAAAATATGAAAGAATTTGTCATTTCCAATATGGATATTCAATTTATTGGTTAATCCCATACTTCATGTAGCGAGTGCGCTTCCATCCGATTAGCTTTACGCTACATCTGTTGCATCTGCATCTCAGTTAAACTAATATTAAATTGAAGTATCGGTATGCAGAAACGAATCCGATAGTCAATGAAACTGAAGCATCGATGTCTGTTCAATAAAGCAAAGCAATAACCGCTTGTAAAAGGTTTGACACATTGAATACAAAACACTATCTTACATTTATGGCTATCACAAGTCTATTCACATAACAGGTCATGAATTACACAAACTCCGTATATACACTGTTAGATCTAGTTTATTGATTATAAAAAGCAGCAATAAAGTGATCAGCAAGAAACGCCATGCATGAACGCCTTGGAACAAGGAACAGATTTAATGAACTTAATAGAGCATAAATGATGCTTGATAATAGATACCAAATTTCTAGATTCTCAACTTGCATACTTCCATACAGATACGTGCATTATTAGTACACGAGGAATAATAAATTCTATATTCAGCTAAAAGCTGGTAATATGTCACCACAGATGCATGATGTGGTTCTCCACGTACCCGGACAGACCGTTGAGAGAATCGAAAATTTCTTCGGGTACTCATAATGAGATGTAATTTTTTCCAGAATTTTCGCCTTCCGGCTTTGTCAATGGAACATGTAGAAATGCAAGCAATGCAAATCTGGCCACTACCAGTGCAGCGTGAGCAACATTCAAAAAGTAAATTACAGTAGAAGTCAAAAATGAGTAAATACTACTAAATACAAATAAAAGTAAGATGAAGGAAAAGACTTATTTACAAAAGAAAGAAAAGGATGAAGTTCATGAATGACAAGCGAGGTTAAGTCCATAACATCCATTCATCAGATTTTGCTTCGGAAATTTGTTGATGTATAGCGACTCTAATGTTCTCCTTTTAGTAGTATATGAGACGCCTGTGTGCAGTAATGTCCATTCGAAGTCAATTCGGCCTCCATGCATATTTATCACATACAATACCAAGCATGCAATAATTTTAGCCGGAAGGCGAAAATTCTGGAAAAAAATACATCTCATTATGAGTACCCCGAAGAAATTTTCGATTCTCTCAATGTCACCACAGGTTTGAATGATCTCATAATTAATTACTACTTCGTACTTTCTCATCAAAATTATTATTTCAAAAGTCCTCCCTTTTGACTCTTTACGCAACACATCTTTACAACACATCGGTAAAAATTGTTGAAGGAAAAACTATTGAAATTTCCTCCATAGAAGGGATAAATTTACATCGTTCTGCTCGAAGGTTTCTCTCCACATCTGTGAAGCTGTAGCTAGGGAAGTATTGAGGTCATTTAATATAAAAAAGTGAATGTTATCGTTATTACAGTATGACGCATATTCCTCCATATTCATCCGTCCGTGATATCAAGTACAATGCTGCGGTTTGAATTAAAATTTCCATGTCGGCTACTAATTAAAAAATCTTCACGGGCCTGGACCCGGAAATTGCGGGCAGGTTCCAGCTCTGGCTTGGAGGTCACAGAAATGAGTTTGAAATACATTTCTGCTCGGTATTGGAGATAATGAATGCTATGTAGTTATAAAGCCACGTCATCCGGACATCCCAAAATACTAGTACAGCACGAGGCGAAGTAGACTGCTATGTCTTTGAGTGGAGGACGAATGTAGTAGCTGCATAGCTATTATCGAACGCGCTGTAGTCATTAACGCGCTATCGAACATTAAAGTAGTGCTTGCAATGACCCTCACATGTCCTTCTAATACAAACTGATTTCGTATATCAATGTATCCTCCATTTATGACACAGAGTGAGTGCACATTAAATGATCGATAACTAACATAAGATATCTAATTAGATGACGAATTTCATGAAAAAGTGGATATCGGACTTAAAAAATTATTCTTTAAAATCATTCCTTCTCTAGTGGGATAAGTTGAAAAATACTTTGAAATTAATCAATCCGTCAAAATTGTCATTATTTTCAGTTTTTAGAATATTATTCCGAACATTTCTTTCGAAAAATCATGCAAAATCCCCCAAAATTAAATGAACTTATTCTACACTTATCTTTTACTGAAGGAACCAGAAAATTGATGAGAAGAAAGTTGATTCCATATATGTTCATATTTCATGATGTTCATAATGTGATATCAGTTCCTTTATATCGTTAGAATGTCGGATGTAATATTTTCATGCCCGAGCGACGATCTCTTGAACATGCATTCTTTAGCTTTCGCTACTGACCAATACGATATTCTGAAATCATAACTCTTCATTAGGTTGGTCCACAAATATATGGGAAAAATAAAACATTCAAAATTCGCCTCGCTCCCTTTATTTTCTTGTTCCAATACATGTTTTGGAATTCCAGTTCAAATTTCAGCTCAATCGGAGAGTATTTAGCGGTCGCGCCCAAGTATCGAATTCAGGAGTAGTCAAACTTCGCGTTTCTTCGAGCGTCATTTTATGAATCGTAATACAACTTCTTGCGTGTTATGAGTTACTTCTGTATGAAGCGCACGCCTATGAGTGAACAGAAAGGAAGGAAATGATTTATTGATTAAAGAACTTGCCACCGAGCGGTCAAATACACCTTTCACTTAATAGAGTTCAGTTATCTTGCGCGTTCAATGCCATTCGTTCCCTGAGGTGTCGGCCTGAATAAGCTTATACCGTAAATTGAACTCGTCTTGTGTTTTTCTCCGACTGCTATCTACACCCTGTTTCGTACACACTCGTATCAACTGTTTATCAATCCGTGCAATCAAGGTGAGTTTATTTTGGAGATCATCTAATTGTACATGTATAAACTCGAGCCGATAGTGATTAGAAAAATCTTATCCAACAATAAGAGATGACATCTACCTAAAGATAAGCTAACAATATTTTCTCAGCAAAGATATAATGAAATAACGCATTTGTTTAAACCACATATTATTCATCCATATGTATAGACTAACAAGTAATGGATCTCAGCCATCAACATATCACACCTGCCGGCAAACGAATGTTTCTTAAGCGTTTCTTTACAGAATAAATAATTAATAAATTCGGGGATCTTAGGCAATATGATATTGATGGTTGGTTCAATTAATAAATCCGTTACAAAATAAAATAATGATAAAAAATTACAGTGTACTTATTGTTGGGGATTTTATTCGTATTACCCTGCATGTCTGTTTACCAGAAAAATATTTTTATGTATTTTAGTGGTTAAAATAGAAGTTTTCATGAATTGATAATGTATAATGAAACACTTGCTGTACACATGCATATCCTGTCGCAGTACATGTACCTATATTCAATATTGATATTTTCTTTGTAGATATGGCTCGAAAGCTACGATCAGGGTTCGATTGCTGGCTGATCGGAATATCTACCAGAACCATCAAAACTCAAGGTTTGCCACCTAAACATGACGTGCTGCTAAAATACATGTATCATCATGTAGAGTTGAATCAAACTGCTCGCGAGAGTTGCAAAGCAACATTAGAAGAGGTCTTGGGTTTCTGGAACAGAGCGCGAATACCAACAATGATGACAGAAAAAGCAATTTCAAAGCTAACGAGATTGGTAACGAAGTACAATTATTTGAAAAAAATAAATACAAGAAAAGTGATTCTGCTCGTATGCATGAGTCTATGTTCACAGCAGATCTTCCGGACTTATTTGACGTAGCACATCAGAATGCTTTGGAGATAATGACAATTCAACAGGACATCAACTTCTTGATAAGCCAGCGTGAAGATGTTCGAGAGCAGCGTATGGCTGGTATAGATGTGGAACTTGCCCTCAAAGAGAAACGCAAAAAGGAAAGAAACGAAAAATGTGAGATTCGCAGAGAAAAATAAGAGGAAAGAAAGAGACTACTCGAAACAACCATGGAAAACAGTAGCGCTAGTAATAGCGAACAGGAAGATATTGCCGGTAATGAGCCTACCACGTTGTACAAACCATTCATGAAACATTCGCGTAAAAGTTCTTCGTCCAAGGAAACTGATACAGAATAAGTATCCGTCACGCTTCCAAAAAAAATTCTCACTAAGTCTGTGACAGGTGCGTATACGATTTTATGAAATTAGATAAATCATATAAAATTATGTACATTCATCTTCAGGTGTTGCTGATCGGTTTGGTCTATCCAAAAGACAATTATTCGCTACTGTGGCTACAGTATTGAATGAATCGACATCTTCGTCAGTTCAAGATTGTGTGCTTTTCGCCTACCTCAGCACTACGTTCACGAACATTTAATCTACAAAAAGTCTCCAAAGAATGTGAAGATTAGTACCACATTCCCAAACTTCTGTACTGTTCACTGGGATACTAAGTTGTTGGGAGAACTTGGAGAACATTTGGCGGTAGTCGTTAGCGGAGACTTTCCAATTAAGATATCCGAAAAAATTTACTTGGTGTTCCTAATATAGACTCATCGTCTGGAATGAATCAGGCGAATGGCATACTGGGGATTCTACGTGATTGGAACTTACAGCGGAAGGTCTTTGCACTTTGTTTTGACACGACTTCTTCTAATACTGGCGTTTTCAAACGGTGCTGCTGTTATATTAGAACGACTTTTGAATAGGAAATGTCTGTGGTTGGCATGTCGTCATCATACTATGGAGGTTATGGAAGCCGGAGTCTGCTCTTCTATTTTTGGAAAATCCACTGCCCCAGACAATCCATTGTTCAAAACGTTCAAAAACAAGTGGGACTCATTAGACAAGTCGATGGGAGACTTGTCAGGCTTCCAGGAATCAACATGGCTTAACATCAGAAAGAATCTAATTATTGAGCGTCTTCAAAATATTCTGGTCGCTTCTGTCGTGATGATTATAGGGAGATGATCAATGTAGCGTTGGTACTTCTGGGAGAGCTAAACCCTGATGTATTGAGGAAACCTGGTCCCATTCATCACGCAAGGTGGATGTCAAGAGTACTGTACTTTGGGAAAATGCTGATATTTTCCTGTCAACTTGATTACTCAGAGGATTTCATTGAAAAGTTGAATAGACTCGCAATTTTTAACTGTCTGTTATATACAGCTTCATGGTTCGATTCCTCTGAGTGTGCTGCTCATGCTCCAGCGAATGATATTCGACTTTATATAGATCTTCATCGATTCAAGCTGATTGATTCTCAGATTGCCACTGCAGCTCTTGACAAATTAAAGAATCATCTATGGTATCTAACTCCAGAAATGTTGACGCTGAGTTTATCTGGAACTAATGTTCCTGCTGCTACAAAATCCGAAATGGCAAATAGGTTACTTGAAGTGAAACCTCTATCATGTCAAAAGCAATCTGTGATGAAGAAAGGTAAACCAAAATTTCAGAACTCATTATTGAGACTGTCAGCCTGGTCAACCTCATAGAACAGAAATCATGGTTCATATTTCAAGTTCTCAATATTGACACAACCTGGCTTTATGAACCAGTGGACACATGGAACGAAAATGCAGACTTTTCGTTCGCGAGAATGTTGTTATGCACCTGAAAGTTGTTAACGATGGCGCGGAGCGTGCCGTGAAACTTGTCGAGGATTACTGGGACAAGGTGACGAAAGATCCTGAGATGCGGCAAAATCTTCTGCAATCGGTTGAACATCATCGAAAGCAGTTTTCTGAATTCAAAAAATCTGCTTTTGTGAAGAAGTGATGGGACGTTTAGTAAGTTAACTTGTTTATGTAGCCTACTTGGTAAGAATTACAGTTGTGTGTGTACTATGCTCTTAGATATTAAAGTAGTATAGACAGCATAGTTTAAATATTTCTGAAATATACTCATTTTTCGTAATTCAAATAAATTTGTTTTCTGTCTTTTACATAATCAAGCAAAAGCTAAATAAATACATATCAGATTTGTTAGCTTATAGGCTATTAGTATGATGTTCAATTTTAAAAGTGTGAATTAGAAAATCAGAAAAAAATCACTGTGTAATCTATTATAGTAATCATATCTATTACTTGAGCGCGACCTCTTAATTTGATGCAATAGTCCTCAAAATTCAATCACAGACTGTATTTAGCATTTGGAACAAGGGCGTTATGGGAGTGAAAGCGATTTCGGAAATTTTCTATTTTGGACCACCCTACTCTTCATGTACAACTTCACAAAAATGCAGCATATTACAAGCATTTTTGAGAAAGAAATTCAATAGTGAAATTTAGCTCGAAACTTTTTGAATCACGCCCAAACGAAGTATTCAATAACAGACACTATTGCAACATCAACCGTAATTTAAAAAGTAATATCCAAAGTAAGTATATAAGGGAAGTATGGAATCAATGGTTGATTTGTGGCGACAGCTATGATATTACTTTTTCGCCAACTCTTATAAGCAGTTTTATTTGATATCGCAATTGACAACAGAATAGTATTGAAATATTGAATGGAAGGGACTGAATAGCTATGTCAAAACTATGAAGTAGTGAAAAATTACGTAATTATCCGTAGACATCTGGAAGACAAAAACATGAGATGAAGATCCATTTCTATGGTTAAAATGCTAGATTCGATTTTGGCATAGAAATTAATTGATTATTAAGGCACTTAATGAAACGACTACAATCCACTCTGTACGATTTAAGGGGGGGGACTTACACTTATCCCAAAAATGTGTGTTATCTTTTTATATAACCAAGCAAACCTCTTATCATACTGTAATAAATGTTTCTATTGCGTAAGTTAAGAAAAGCAATTAACCTCATGATAAATGCTGATATTTTCAAAGGATTATAAAATGTTGCTACATTATCGAAAGAGACCTGATGAATTGATCATACTTCTGATTCTTTGATGTATAAATATTTATTGGTATCAACTGCGCTCTGAGGAATGCTCGTTCAGTCTTCGACCTTCCATGGATTGTCAAGTCCTTCAAATAATTACTTCCACCTGTTCTTGATACTTTCCTGTACGCCAGATCATATCACATATGTTCGATAGGATTAAGATCTGGTAATCTTGATGGCCGTTACTATCTTTCAATTACTTCTAGCATGATGAGACTGATCAGCCAATGATGAGCTCTGTTTCATGAAAGATGGAATCCAACGGTCTGCTGACGATGCATAGAAAAAATAATCGAGGTATTAACGTAAGTATTCACGTTTTTCTAATTTTACGAAAGATTTCAGAATTTGTAGCTCACTAAGATCATAAAGTCAGATCACTCCAAGAACATCTATTGAACTAGCTTCCTATACTTTGTATGCCCTATCTGGAGTTCTCAGCTTTCATTCGTTCATGCGTTCTTATGGACTTGAATCCGCCTGTCATTCCTCAATCTCCGAAATTTTCTCTCGTTCACAAATATCACCTTCCTCCATATTTCTCTCCACTCGCAATTTTTCGCAACCAATCTTTCTCTTGTACTCGCAACGAATGGTCTCCGTTTCTTCATACCGGCCTAACATTGTGCAGACTGTTGTAGACCGCTGCAGAAGACAATCGCTCATTCCAGATCATTAGTAACTCTACTGCGGATAAAGTTTTGATAAAGTCCTGTGACTTGGAGACACAACGGATTATTCCTGCTAACATCACGCCCGTAGCGCCTATATTATTATGTATGCGTACAGGTACAGGTAAGATTCCGTCTCCATGGGGAGTTCATGTCACATGAAGATGTTTTAAGACCGCCTTTCGGGTGGTATTTCCTTTCGTCCTTGTGTGAGTCCAGTCCTTGATGTCGTCACTGTATATTCGTCTTTGTCTTCCTCTCGTTTTTGCACCATTGATTTTACCTTCTACCATCACACGCAGCATTTCGTTGTGTCTTAGGATATGACAAAAATACTCGATCTTCCTCCGTTTCACGATATTCAGCAGTCTTCGTGTTTCTTCAGCACTTTTTCATGGCTTAGTTTTCTTTTCCAACTGATGTTGACATTCTTCTCCAGCACCACATCTCAAAAGCTTCTAGTCTTTTCTCCAATCCTTTATCCAATATCCATGCTCCCACGCCATACAGCAACACAGACAGATTATGTAGGCACATATTATTATATTACCGTAACGCCTAGTCTATATCATTTTTTCTTAAAATACATCGCTCTATATTACCGTTCGATATTATTTCAAAAGGTATCTTGCAATTTATTAGATAGTTTTATATATCTCAAAATATGTCACCTTTCAATGCCATGTTTAACTTGGCAAGCGTTTGATAATGTTGCATTATATCATGGATTTTAAGAGCTGAAAAGTCAAGCAATGAGAGACTTTCTGATGTTTTTGCCCGCAAAATCTATGTTTTAGTCATAGAAATTAACAATACCATAGAAAGTCCTAGAATGGAAATTGCATGAAAATTATTGCACACGCCGGGGGAACTTAGTTGGGGCAAAATGCAACTTTTACGAGCTGGCTTCCTTGTTTTCTGGTTGGCATTTATATTTATCAAACCAATTTGTGATCTGGATTGTTGCCCCTTGTTCAAAGATCATGTGCACAAAAGCAATAATGAATTTACAGAGCACTGCAGCGACAGGATGATAAAGAAAGAAATCCTTTAAAACGTTCTGTACGCTCATCATTTTGAAATATAGCTCTTATAATCTATCAAGAGTATAATCAGACACATATGCAACTTGTAATGTCGATTTACAAAAAATGCATTACTCTAGCTTGAAATCAGAGGCCAATAAAGCTTAGAGTATTCATTTTACTTTATGGGGCTTCCCTGCTCATTATATTCGAACAGTTTTCAAAATCTTTGCATGCTTTCAAATGTCAGCTTCCAAAATATCATGGCACTATATCACATGTGTCATTCAATGAATAATTGAAAAGTTCCAGCGACATTTAATTTATCTGAGTGATGATTGTAGCTAAAGAAGCTTTCAGTGTGATTATTCCAGAAAAGCGCTGGGTTTCTTTATCGCTTCAAGGAGAAATTATCCAATAATTAAGTATCTTTATCCGTGAATTCTTGAGATGTTCTCATAACCAGTCCACTGACCACTCACAATCATGGCTGTGTGAAACAAACTTTAAATCGTTTTCCAGTATTGAAAAAATGGATAATGGTTGTCAATGACTGCTACGCATAGAAACACCATATTAACCATTAGAATAGTGAGCTATTTCATAATGAAACAATACCATCATCTCACTTAAAATTCTCTTCAAGAAAATCCTGTAATTTGCTGTCACCCACTTCCACAACTAACTTGACAAATAGTTTGACCATGACACAATGTATTAGATCGAAGCTGATTTGCAAACCATAGAGTTTTATATGTGCCATCATTGTACATAACTAAGATATCAAACTTCCATTCTAGTGTACTATTATCCACTTCTATGGTTTTAGTGATGTAACATCATGATTGATTATGTATTTAAATAAGATTCTTGATTACTGTTAGTATACCTTTTGCCACAGCTGTGGTCTCAAAATGCATAGTTGTTAAATATCTATGTTAATTATGTAGTCTTTAAACATCTTCTTTAAATCAACATATTTGCCAATTGGCAGAACTTCATAGTTATTGACACATCTAGTCACAACATTTCAAAATCGGCATTGCTGTTGTCAAAACCAGCACAGTTGTTGGCAATAGTTCAGATATCTTCACTTGAAATAATGGATATCATGAAAATCAAAAAAAGATCAGGAATCATAATGCAGGGAATTCTATTCAGGTGATTTTGTTATATGCATGTAAGAGTTGATCGTCATTGTAACTTAGAAAACAACTGAGTTGTCAAGTTAATTGCCAACTTGCAATTCATGCTTAGTTTTTAAACAGAACAGTTATCTATCTACTGTGGTGTTTATGAATTATCAAGATAGCATTTAAAATTTTGCTCACATCGATTAATTGATTATGGATAATGACATTCCATCCATATTGTCATAACGAAAGAGAAAATATGATGGATCTTTTTTGCTTCATATTCCATTTTCAAGGATGACGGAGAATGGCGCAAATACAGGGACCTTCCCATGAAATTTGTATTTGCGCCATTCTACAAGCTCCAACCCAATGTATCCAAGCTAGAGCGTGAACATAAAGAGTCTATGTTCATCGATAAGTTTAAGCCGGCATTGAATGGTTTAGGTTTAACATCATGATGATGTTTTTGTTAAGGTGATATCTGATTATTTTGAATTGATTTGGTGGTATGTATTCATTCATTTAATCGCATTGAGAAGCCATCACAGCTGGTGAAACATGTTTGCGAATAAATTCCTTTCCATTGAAGCCTCGACTTTCTCTTTTACTTTAAATGTGATACATTTGCTTTAGTTCTCTTATTTATCATTATATATATATATATATATATATATATATATATATATAGTAGCGCTCAGCAAGTTTGCATCAGTCTGAAATTTGCAGTTAATGTACGTATATCCCTTTGCAATCAAAATCAAAGTAGAAGCTCAAAGTGGTAAGAAAGAATTTATTGAAACTTGCAATAGAACAGGTAATTAAGATAGAAAACACTCAAAGTCACTAATATTTCGTATGCCCACCATGGCTTTCGATTACCGAGGCTACTCTCCTTGGCATACTCTCCACCAAATGTTTGCACATTGCCTGGACCTCTTCATCTCGATTCCAGATCCGCACGAAGGACGAGGTTATGTCACTGCGAGATGTAGTTTTACAGTCTTTTAGTCTGTACTTGACAATTCCCCACAAATTCTCAATCGGGTTGAGATCGGGAGATTGGGCCGGCCAGGTCATGATGTTCAAGTCCAGTTGTTCAAGACAGGCCTTGGTTCTTCTTGAGGTATGACATGGCGCGTTGTCTTGTTGAAACACACCAGAGCCATCTGGAAACCATTCAACATTTGCTGGCGGACTCTTCCTTCGATGACATGCTTGATGTAGTAGGTGCTGTCCATATTGCCTTCGACGACGTGGCATTCTACCGGTCCCATACAGGAGAAACACGACCAGAACATAACACTCATGGGAAACTTTTTCGTCAGCTGGAAATGTTCGTCTGTAAGTGGATGACCGTCAATAACGCGAACGTACCGGCATTTTCCATTGCTGCGTAGACCATGGTCTCGTCGCCTCCAAAACAACCTTCTTCCAGTCCTCCATCGTCCATTCGCGATGTTCAAAGGCCCACTTCAGTCGAGCTTCTTGTGCTTTTCCGGTCAGGAATGGTCGTTTCGCCGGCGATCGAGTTTTACAGCCCGACCTCGATCAAGGCCCTCTTCATTGTTGAGAGGCTGGAAACGTCTTCACCTTTAGCTCCAAGTTCTGTCTTTATGTCTTGGCTGTGGCTTTCGGGCTTTTCACACACAACTGGCGAATATGACGGAGGTCGCGGATCCTCGAAAAATTTTGTTGTGTCCGCCACAGTTCTCGGTAAGCTTGTCGTGAAATCGCCAGTCTCTCGGTATTGCTTAAGGACACGTTGGACAGTCGATTGATTTGTTCGACAGCCTCGGGCGATTGCTCTCTGGGATTTTTGAAGATATGGGTCAGCCAAGATAATTATTTGCGCACGTCGTTGGTTTCTGTCGAGTCATCCTCTATCGTGATAGAGTCACAAACTGATCGTATTCATACAGACTCATGGTATGCGATCGATCATTCATAAATTTAAATTTAAATTTTTTTATATCTGTAGATATCTATGCATCTCACGGAACGCAATGCACTAGAGCAATATGATGCTGACGGCTGACTGACGATAAAATGAGCAGCTGAAGAGATGGTAGGAGTCATAGCTATATTTTGATGCTTGATGCAAACTTGCTGAGCGCTGCTGTATATATATATATATATATATATATATATATATATATGTTATATTTGACTTCATTTCAAATACACGTACGCTACATCGTTGAAAAGTAGACCTAGAAAGACCTTTATAAAGACAAAGTCACTCCAATGCATGTTCAAGATTCGCCGTGCGATGACATCAAACCCATCCTAAGATGCGAAATCACCTCAGCGATTAGCAAAATGAAAAACAGGAAAAGTCTTGACATTGACAATATCTATTCTGAATTCCTAAAAGCTGGCGGTGAAACAATAGTCAATGTCCTGTTACAGTTATTCAATGCTATCCTCTCAACAGGCAAAGAGCCTCAAACCTTCAAAGAGACTCTCATAGTTGTCATTTACAAAAAGAACAGCAGACTAGACTGCAGCAATTATCGCCCTATTAGCCTTTTAGGTAGTGTACACAAGTTGTTCATGAAAGTCATGCCGCGCGTCTTAAACATTAAACCGCATTTATAGCAATGGCAACTATCTGTGAAAACGTCAGAAAGTTCACCCAAGAAAGGATGATCATGATAAGTAAATTCGTTATCTTTGATGTAATAATTAACTTAACGTTCCGACAGTATAAAAAATCCATTGTCATGCATGCTCTAGCAAAAATATGATGACCAGCTCAATAGGAGAGCGCATTAAGAAGCGTCAGTTTAAGTAACTAACTAGGAAAGACACTCAAAAGAAGCGAAGATTTCAATCTCGTTGCCATTTTCCCCGGCCCACTCCCAGTCCTGTTTTTCACACGCATTGTTCTAATTTTTCATAGTCCAGGTTCACTGCAATAGACATTCTCGATCACAGAGACGAATTTTCTATATAGCGGAATTATTTTATTGACAACAAGTATGCTGGTTGTGCAACAAACTATGCCAGTTTTGAAAGCTTTTAATTCTGTGTTTGTCAATATGAATGCTATGACG
>CAJQUW010004397.1:0-30409 GCA_907163375.1 Prostheceraeus crozeri | reverse complement strand
CTTCTTCTGATAACTTTTCCGGCAAATAGCGCGTCGTTTTTCCATATAGTGTGGGTTGGTCAGCTTTTGATTTTCTCTGTAGCGCCGGTCACGCTCTCTTTTCTTTTGTAAGTCTTCGGGCATTTTTATTTTCAAAATAAGAACACTGTAATGAAATCGTCGCCTAGATGAAATCGTCACATTCTCGTCGTCGCGCGGAGCAGACTAGAAACGTGGCGTCGAATAAATTGTGTTGACCTTATAGGAAGTGTATAGCAATGAAATCCTGCTCCTGCGCTGGGACTGTCTAGACGACATAGATAGCTAGACAACTGCATTTAGTCGTTCAATACCGTCCAGAAAATCATGCTGAATCACCGTCATATTGAGGCAATAGATAGCTTTGAGCGCTAATATCACTGATCAGGCTTGATCTGAACTTACTGATGCACCGGCATCGCTCTGCATCATCATTGTTGCACGTCTTATGCGATTGTTAACACAAAATGTAAGATATTACAGTTTATGAGTAGAACACACAGGCATGAGCCATTTCCCAGTTCATTAGAATCGTCACAGTAAATCTCTAATCAGACCGACGACAAATGAAATCAAACCGACGACAGATGAAATCAGACCGACTGTGCAGTTGCTGAAAATCAATGAAAATGAACAGTGGTGTGGTTCTCATGTCGAAATTCATAATCTACGCCCAGAAAAACCCCATTGCATCATCTTTTTCATTAAGAAAAGAAACGTGGCGTCCGAATAAATTGTGGTTGACCTTTATAGGAAGTGTATAGCAATGAAATCCTGCTCCTAGCGCTGGGACTGTTCTAGACGACATAGATAGCTAGACAACTGCATTTAGTCGTTCAATACCGTCCAGAAAATGATGCTGAATCACCGTCATATTGAGGCAATAGATAGCTTTGAGCGCTAATGTCACTGATCAGGCTTGATCTAAACTTACTGATGCACCGGCATCGCTCTGCATCATCATTGTTGCACGTCTTATGCGATTGTTAACACAAAATGTAAGATATTACAGTTTATGAGTAGAACACACAGGCATGAGCCATTTCCCAGTTCATTAGAATCGTCACAGTAAATCTCTAATCAGACCGACGACAAATGAAATCAAACCGACGACAGATGAAATCAGACCGACTGTGCAGTTGCTGAAAATCAATGAAAATGAACAGTGGTGTGGTTCTCATGTCGAAATTCATAATCTACGCCCAGAAAAACCCCATTGCATCATCTTTTTCATTAAGAAAAGCGATATGACTTTTAGTCCTCGAAATGCGCACTTTAGATGAGAATATATTGATTGTTAAGGTACTTAATAGCCGACCGTAAACCACTCATTTATCTACACATTGATGTGGGCAATATATGATTGTTTTCCTATATTAATGCATTTGCCAACTTTTGCCCACTGAACATATTGTAATCTTTGTCTGGAATCTACAACTACTTCATCTTCTTGCTGATAACCAGTTGTGCATGTATTCATTGATCAGTTTTAGATTTCAATTCACTAAAATATCGATATATCACTTACATGATTGATTGTTAGTTAGTGACTGGTCTGATGCAAATTAGGAAAAATGATTAATGATGATCCTGCCTTAAGCTTCAGATGCTATGTATTAATTCCATTTGAATTATTGAGCAATTAACACAATAGTTCCTCGACATCCGGCAAATCGCTGAAAAGTAAAACTGTATTCACAACAGAAAAATGGAAAGCAACACGAAACATTCAGAAGCAAGTTAAAGCATTTGGGACATCGGACACTGAATTAGCAAACGTAGATTTGATTTTTATCGGTTTAGAATATTATAGGCTGTATCAATTCACAAAAGGTCTTCCAACAAATGTATATTATAAAGCTATATAAAATAAACCAACGTTTCGCATTTGGATTGATCATTTTTGTTAATCAAAATTCGAGTGCTGTGCATTCGAATTTATATCTGGACGTTGCGAACAAATATCAGCTAATTCCAACGCACATGAAGCGACAAATCGTGAAGCGATGATGGCCGCGCTACATCCCTCAAATGGCAGTGAATGAGACGAAGAAGTAGAGAGAACAATGCACACACGAGTAGCAATGATGCGTCGAACAGACGAAGTCAGATCAAGCTGTTGACATCGCTACACTTTACGTTATCGTCTCTAATGCAAGAAGTACTTGTCCGATCTGCACAAAATTTTGTATGTAGGTAGAAAATATGCTTAAGTGTGTGTATTCGAAGTTTGGTGACGATTCTTGCAGATTCTAGATAAATTTGGGGGAGATAACCCATAAGTATCAAAGAAACTTATGTATTGCATCAGATTGTAGGAAACGATCCATTTAGATGAGTGAGTTAACTTTACATTTTGATGATTTGTAGGCATTCATAATGAAGAATTTTATGAAATAGTATTTTAAAGCTTCATATTTTTCACTTGCCATCTTTTTCTGCTTTATGAGAGATATTTGTTTCATCCTAGCACACACATGCTTTATTCTATAAATGTATACTGTACACAAAATAAGATGTATGGTGGTTATTTTGTAAACTTGCAGTTCATATATATTTTTTGGTTGAAGGAAGACCTTTTCTAAATTGATAAGAATTTGATTATTCAGCTTCGGCTATAAGCTTAGATAAAAAATAAAATAACAAGCAATAGCTAACAACGTCATTACAAGTAGGTGTTAGATTCGCTATGATGGGTGGACGATTAACTTGACGATCGATATAGTACAATAAATGATGATGAAGTCATCTAGATATTTAAGTCTGTAATTTTTTTGGTGTGTTGTGGAACTTTACGTTGTCTATGTGTAGGCCTACATTCATGACCACTAGCTTATGATACAAGTGCAAAGGCATGTACAGACCTACATTAATAATCACTGAAATAAATCATCATGTTATAGTGTCCATCATTTTGGTGACAAATAAAGTGGGTGGTGAAAAGGTGAAGTGTAAATTAAGTCACAAATGTCAACCATTATAATGAATAAATGTTTCTAGCAAATTTGTTCCATATTTTGAATGGTTGATTGGAGATTTACCACTCTTCTCCCATCAGATGGAAAACTCCTTGTGGACAGACTCGCTTGCTTGTTAACTATATTTTCCCAAAGATGATTGGTGGAATTGACATGTTTGAATATTACATGAGCAGCTGTCGTGACGCTGATCTCAAGATCGAAGTTAACAGTTCGGAATTCGGAAATTGAAGTTTATATCCAAGTCTGGCGGAAGGTCTTTTCCAAAGCGAGCAAGCCAACGTTGTTAAACTTCAACAAGCGAGCAAGTCTATCCACAGACAGGGATTTTTCCACCTTATGGGAGAAGTGCGGTAAAGCTCCAATCAACCATTCAAAATATGGAACAAATTTGCTGGAAACAGTTATTCGTTACAATGGCCAACATTTGTCACTTAATCAACATTTCACATTATCACCATCCCCTTTATTTGTCACTACTGCCTAGAAAAAATTGCTTTTTGAAAATTGCGTGCTCTCAAATGATAGATGGATTTTCTATCTATGTCTTAAATTTATTGATGTAGGATGCGGCAGATATCTAGGCCATCAATTTATTTGTTTTCGGGTTACAGCAGATTTTCGTAATTGTAGCGGTCATATTGAATTATGAGGTCATTATTTGACATGTATGCAACTTATTGACATATCAGTAGTCACAATTGAAAGGAAGTGATCGACTTTATATCTGTTCTAATACATTATTGGGCTTTAAAATCATTCATTTTCGAGATGTAGAAAATTAGGCAAACTTTTAACATTTTGTTTCTCAAATGATAGTCTTGAAACAGAGCAGTGAAACCAGTGGCATCTTCTGCGTACCTGCGAGGCCTTCGGCGCATCCTCAAAAAGTATTTTACAACAATTATGAAAATGAAAAGTGTCATCATTCATTTAAATTCGATAGCTTCTCGTGATAGCTGTGCACAGCTTTCCGTCTCAAAATCAGACCCTCAACCTCAAGAGTGAACAGTTTTGCAGCACGTGCTTGAATCACAGCTGTTTCTTCGAACAATTAGACACACAAGCTAGTCGTGTGTTCAGACGGAGCACTGATGTTCAGACAGTGAAAGACAGTTGTGTGTGTGTGTGTGTGTGAGGCAGTAAGCGCACGTGCCCGCGTAAATATTGGCTTTCCCGATAGACATGATGCTTTGCCTTCTCCAATTTTTGCAATGAAATTCTATGCAATTCTTGATAGAGGCGCGCTATCTAAATATAGCAAGGGAAGCGCAACCCAAATGTTCCTAGCTTCGCTTAATGTGAGAGAAGCCAATACGTCAATAGTGGCAGATGGATGACGTTCAGACAAGACTGCGATCAGATGATGAGCGTTCTTCAATGAATGCAGAGTAATGCATCTGACTCGAACACCCAGATTCGGCAGAATTCCATAATTTGCTTTTACGTGATTGATGTGACACTATGTTTAGTGCTGCAGATGAGATCATAACCACGCCTTTCGTCCCAAGGGAATATACTGAAAAGATGACAGTCGTCAAGCAAGGTAGGCCAACACCTGATATGAAATTGAAAGTACACACACAGAAAGAAATAAGAAATACACAAGACATTTAAATGCATCAAAATTTTAAACATGTGAGTGGCTGACCGGCCGTCAAAAACCCAAGAAACTGCTCACCTTGCCTCCTTTTTTCTCGAGAAAATGTGGTCTGGACAGAGAGGGATATAGTGATATAGCCGCTCCTTGAGTAAGGCGGTTAAGTGACATGAGCAATCACTTCTCATGTGCACTTTCACTTGACCTTAAAAATGTTCGGAAAATTGTTATTAAGAATTCGCTTTTATGAAAATTAATGTTGTGACATAAAAGTGCTCTGTATAGAAATAGTATCCCAATGTCGAGTGAAGGCCTATGGTCAGGGAGCACGCGACGCCACTGAGTGAAACACATGTTTGCATAGCGGATTAAGCCTTCGAAACATTGCAGACTTGCTTGCCAAATTCATAAAATATGAGCTAGTTATTTCAACATGCACGATGCCTGAATGGATTCTGGATTCTAGTCATTATTCGACTGTGCAGTTCTTGGTCAAAATTCCGCTGGCCGCACAGATGTGGACATCACTCAGTCGACAAGTGTTTATCATATATCAAGTGATTGTCTTCAGTTAATAATCGCCTTAAGGAATTTGTCATCAGTTAATGAATGTTTACATTTTGTAATGCGCGATCGGAAGAGAAATTAGCGGCGCGCGTTACAATGCAATACTTGATAGACGAATTCGCCAAAATCTAAATATTATATTCATAAAATTACAGAAATAATGCCTTCAAAAGTGGGCGGGAAATAACCTCCAACTCAAAAAGTGAGGGGAACAGTGCCTCCCTGCCCCCTTGATACGTCGCCCATGTTTTCAGTCAAAAGAGTCATGATTTTGTGATAACCTCATGATATCACTAATTTTCTCCTAGTTCACTAATTCACTAAATATTCAATTCAATAAATTTATGCAATCACAAAAAAATATCCTAATTGAATAAGATAAATTGTATATCACAACAATTCAATCATTTTCAATTCCAGAAATCACCATCTCATCTCATCACAAAGACCATACTCCGGTCCTTTTCGCATCATCAAGAGACATGAAAAGTATTTCACAATAAATGTCAATGGCAAGGAGCATAAAATGTCACTTGAACGCTTGAAACCTGCATATTTTCCTACAGTGCCCGTTTCTATATCGCTACTTCTTCAGTCACTTGAGGCGGGATTACTGTAGGGTTAGATTTCTAGGTGTAGAAATCCAATCACACTGTGTTATTTACATGTATTACATGCTATGTTACATTTTGAATTTTGTACACATGTCAATGCTTCACACTCAATAAAACTCATTTCACAGCTGATTGAATTGAAACATTCGTTGGACTAAAAGTTTTCATGCATATAGAGTACGCTTGCGAGGACGTTTGATTCGATCATCCGATTCGATAGCTCGGAAGTTTGATTCGATCATCCGATCCGCCAGCTCGGCAGTTTGATACGATGTGTTTGATTCGATGTGTACTTAAGTGGCAATGAGAAAATATGTTGAGGAGGTTTGAAACAGATCTATTGAATTCAAGTGAATAAAACCTCCATATTCACACTCCTACATCGCAAAGATTCTAAAGATACCAAGCATGAACATTTTTGACGAATGAGTGAGAATATAACATTTTCAGTCAAAAGAGTCATGATTTTGTATATAATATAAATATTTTGTAGTATATAATTATAATTTTAATTCATTCAAAACACAACATTTCAATTTCAAACAAACAGTTGAAAATAGCAATTTAATTTCAAGCAATTTTTGATCATCTCTGGTTACAAGGAGATGGAGATAGCGGTGCTGCCTCAGATGATATTAGCCTTAAATGGGTTAACGCCCTCAGGTCTGTCAACATCCGGATTGAAGATGAAATCATTTTTGAACTATCATTCTCTTCTTCTGACTTGGCGGTCACATACAGCCCCACTGTGAAAGAAAATGGCGGAGATCACCTGATATGCCATGACAACGGCGAGCTGAGCTGAAAGGAACTGAAACTGAATTGACACGTGCAAAACCCTGGAGTCTGTCAACTCTAATGAAAACGGTTCCACTTCGATGATATAGCGTCTGTGCATCAAATGATTTTCTCATTCATCACCGACGCTGGTCAGCTGCTCTTCAACTCCTCTCTGTAAGTCGTTTCTAATCTGTAGCGAATACTGAGAAACTCCAATAATTGATTAATCGAACGACATTTCATCAAAACTATTAGGTTATAAGGATCAAGAATGATTTCAATTGACTTCTTGTTGCAATCACTATTCACTTCTACGTTCTAGACAATGTCATTTCCCATTTCCAGTAGTCCAGTTTCCATACAAGGCAATGTCCTGCCGTTTTATGTGTAACATTAATTCTCGCCTCATCTTGTTGAGTTTTTCATCAGTTTTTCATGAGTCATTTGAATCACTGGAAGAAGACAGTAATGCCATTCCTTGCTTTGTTGACATAACTTTGAATTTTACGGAGATGTGCATTTAGGACGGGAGCTACTGACACTTTCTTCCAAACTTCGCGCACAGAGGGCTTAACAGCATGGATTTGTAGATCTTGAAACACTGAATACAAAAATCAAATTCTTGAGTGTCACAGCCAGTCGCTTTCGGTTATAGGTAGGGTTAAAGAATTCCCATTGGAATCCAATGGTGAAATTCAAGAAATATCTAAGGATTGTGAAACACTTGGCAATGTTCTTACATTTTCCTCTGCAGTAAAGAAACTATTTATCAGAATGCCATGACATTTGAAACATGATTGACTTCAGAACATCAACTTCGATATGAAAGTTCAAGTGATTCACATTATTCAGTATTTGATGTCTGAGAGCCTCTACAAAATGAGTAAAATATCCAAAATAAAGTCAAAACATGAAATTTACTCATTTTGTAGAGGCTCTCAGACATCAAATACTGAATCATGTGACTAACTTCAACTTTTATATCGAAGTTGATGTTCCAAACTCAATCATATTTCAACTGTCATGACATTCTGATAAATAGTTTCTTTTCTGTAAGGGAAAGCTTTCGGTGTGTTCAAGACAGATGCTCTGATGCGTCTGATAGGCTTAAAGCACAAAAAGCTATGAAAAATAGGTTAGAAAGAAATGGGTTCCATGTCGATAATGTGGATAAGCACCTGCAAAGTGTATCGGAAATATTAAGACACCAGCGGTCACTAAATCGACGCAAGGACAGCAGGTGTCACGGGTGAGACAGTTGAAGGGCTAGTGTTCATGATTGATAGAAAAACATTAAGGTAAATAGTTTCAAGCAGTGAATAAGCTTTCACCTCCTACTGCTTTGTGGCATGTATAATTTCAGAAAAATGAAGTTTTGCTATACATCGGAATTTCTAGCATTATCAGCTATTTCATAAATGCTCTTTTTAAAGCAAATTAGTTTGTCGAACACATGCTTAGTGGACTACTCTTCCATTACTTGTTGTGCATGACCCAGTTGAATTAAACATAAAATGCTCTAAATTTAGGCCTACATGCAAGTTTTGAAATATATTGAGCTGTTCGGATGAATCAATACTGCTATGATAATTCGGTTATTGAATATAAGAAGTAAAATTGAAGCTGGACCAAAAAATGAAGTTATCTGGATTTATCGGCAAAAATCACCCAGATGTGGCAATTATTTTGACCATACCCAATTAAAAAGATAACGTTGAATCAACGGTGAAAAAACGTTGATGTTCAACGAGATTTTGGTTGATAAACGGTTGATTCAACGTTGATGGATGGTTGATATCGTGACGCTTTGGCCGCTGATATAACGTTGATTCAACGTTACTTAAAAACGTTGAAGAAAGTGGGGTGATCAACGTTTTATCAACTACTTTCTGTTAATATAATAAAACCTTCTTTAAACTGATTTTCAACTGACATCCTCATTACCCGTTCAACGATATAAGGAAAATATCACAATTGTTGATAGGCATATCTATTTACATTTCAATGACGTAATTTGACATGAGCAAAATAACATAAAACTGGAATCACAAACTGCTAGCTGACTTGGAACATCCGCTGAAAATATCGGGCTTCATGCAATATGGAGTCATGCATTAAACACATAAAATCATCCTATATCCATGCCTGTTATGGTGATTGAATATAAAAAATGCAATTAAGTAATTTACAGCAGAATTGTGAATTAGTCTTGCAATGTTTTGACCAGGAATTGGTAGAATAGTTGCAGAAGAAAATGTTTCATATTTGAGGTTCATAAACTCTTGCATGCTATAAATTATGCTGATCATTGCTTATATGAAGATTATGTGACTTAAAACGTAAATGAAACAAGGTGAGCTACATAAAACGGAAAATCGGGAAAACCGGGGTTTGAATGCGTAAATTTGAAATATTTACATTATAGTTTAATTTCGTAAAAAAAAACGGAAAATTGCGATCCCTGATAACAAACCTATATAAAATGGCAGTGCAAACGATTATTCGGAAAATGCTACTCTGAAATATTCTTTAGATTTTTCTTGATGCAGCCTTGTCGACCGCAAGGATCACAGTTTATTGAGTAGTATAGTTAAAAGATATTTGAAATTTGAATAAAAAACGATAGAACAATCATTCAGCTTATGGAGTTTTCTTCTGATTAAAACAAATACATTAATGGCACGATGCGCTTCTTTTTAAGCTATAGGGCCTACAGAATATAGCGCTTTAAACTGAAGTAAGTGTTCTTCATTCAAATTTCAAACATCATCGTCTTTCCGTACAATAGTAACCTCGCAGTAAAACAGTAGTTAGGCCTATACATTTGGTAAAATATTCCTACTAAAATTTTACTTTGTAGGATAACATCGAGATTACAAAAACTGAGCCCTGCTCTCCCAAGTAAACAGCAGAAGGGATGGACATCTTTCAAAAACACAATTTTCATCCGTTAAGAATTTAGCAAATGAAGAAAGCTTTACCACCATACGAGATGACGTTTATATAGTAGCACACATCGAACGATCAGATACAAATAATCTTGATGAAAATCACTTTTATCAACATATATGGGAAATTTCTCTATCCGAATTTGATCATCCTTCATTTGAAAATCCTTCCAAACAGAAAACATGCCCAAAGCCCGAATGCGTATTTCACGTCATCTGGAAACACTGTCATTTTGAATCGAACACCGTCGCGCCGTTATCAGTCACATTTTTAAGAATAGAGGTGATACCACTTTCTCTGTTACAGTTCAACAGAGAAACTTTCACTACTCAAATGACATTTGAGGCGATGATGCGAGGTCACTCAAAAGCATCTTTGGTTGGATCACAAGGCGGTTGTCCGAATCTGATGATCACTTAGACGTTGCGAGTATGAGAGACTTATTGGTAAATGAAATTCCAGTAGCTTTCGGGCTAATTAGCTCAAATAACAAGACAGAAAAAACATCCGAACGTAGGTCAGGTCTTGAGTCATCGATGCACAGATAAGACGAGTTTGCGCAGCCTCAGCAATCAACACCTGTAAAATGAAGACAACTTCTGTGCTGATGTGCAGAGCAGAATTATCAAACTTAACTACCCTCAATTAACATTCCATGGGTAGGCCTACTCAAAGTTTAAAAAGAGAAATCATTTATAGTAATATTAGGTGTTATAGTAAAGATAATTAAGAAAATTGCTTTTGGATCATTTAATCTTCGACAATGTGGCATGCGATATTCACAGGAATTTCGATAGCAAATGAAGAAATTCAGGAGTGGACAAATTGTGATCATTATCAATTTATTAATAATTTTCTAATCAATACTCGTAGTATTTATTAATTTCATTCTGATATTCAAGTAACTTTTTTTAGAAAAATGTGATCTGCAAACAAAAGCGGAGTATGTAGCCTATTGCCGACCGCTTTTTCAACAATTCATCCGATGAAAATATTCAGGAGCGCTTGAATTTTTATTATAAAATTGATACATGTAAATTCATTTTGATATCCAAACAGTTTGTTTTGAAACACAATCTACAAACACATACACACATAATATCCTCTTGTCTCTACTATTTATATGACATCTCTTCAAGTAATTCATGGTGACATATGGGCATACAGCAAACATGTGACCACAATACCTAGGCTTACAATAATATTGAAAAGTGCGAAGCATAATGTGTAATAAGTCAACACAAATTCTGATGCAATAGTAGCAATGAGTTTGCATTTTGATTGTTTTATACTTGTCGTAAAGCATGAAGAATTATTGATTACCACATCTAAACCCATTGTAGGGCTTTAACACAAAACTAGTCTTGTGCGCATAATTATACGGTGTGCATGTAGCCGTATACAACGTGTAGTTCGTGGTGTAGCATCTATACCTTTTGTGTGCTTGATTATTTTTCTCAAACGACTTGAAATATCAAATTGATGGTATTTTTTTAAATGTGGCAATTCTGAAGTAAGTAATTACCACAGGCGATAGCTACAGGTTTTCAATTCAATTCAATGTAAATTAAAATTGAAATAATGACCTATTTACACATGTTTCCTTGATGGATGCATCTTTAAGAAACAATAGAAAAATTATACACTTAAACAGAAATCGAATAGCAATAATAATTGTCGAAATTGATAAAAACATTATCCACCTAAACTTTTTGCGGTCCTGAAATAGAATTTTTAGGTCTTGCCCCATGTTAGACTGTCTCAAAAACTTTTTCAATTATTTGTCATCCAAATATTAATGCTATAGCATAAGTAGGCCTGTAGCCTGATACACATCTAATTATTGAAGTGCTAAATTACAATGGGTTTTATTGCGCTAATCAAATTCTTTCATGCTCATAGTTTCTCAAATTTTTAGCATGCAACTATTGTCTCAACATGCCCAGATGTTTGTGCTATTTTAAATACAAGCAATCATAAATTACGGATTTAAAAATAATATAATATCATTTCAACATAATTCCATTTAATTATAATTCTTTTCACGATACAATAATAATTCTTTTTCATCGACACTTTTTATCGATTTTTCAACGAGAAACGTCGACTTGAAAACTGATAGAAATGCACAACTCAATTTCGCATATTGAATTCGAAGTAATTAAGCCTTGAGCATGTGACATTACTTTTTTTCATCACACAAATGAATTCAAAGTATTGGTAGGACTCCTTGTGATAAGTCTGCTACACAGCTAAGAGTAATTGAGATATTTTGTTGTTACCAGTAAATTATGTGAAGTATGACGCTTATAACTTTTTAGCATTTGTAAAAGTAAGAGCAGATATAACAGTAATCACTAATAGAAAGGTCTATACGTTCATGATCAATGAACCCAAATCCATGCCCAAATCTCTCCTTCGTTTTTGTCTTTGGGATTTCCAAATACATGTACCTAGACTTGCAGTTAAATGCTGAAACAAAATTGACAAGCTAAATCTGAAAACATTTAGAAACTTACCCTTTTTCTGTAGTCTGATCCAATAGATGCATTTTTAATTCAATAATTCTGATACATGAATCAAAGGAACTTGATGGCTTCAGTGAGTAGAAGAACTCACTGACTACATACGAGTGCTTTTCATTTTCGATTTGTTGATAATTGAAAGAGAATTGATGGTAAATCCACATAACTGGACACATTGCAGGTCAGTGAGGTAGTCGTAAGTAGATTGTGCTCCATGTATTGTGCATGATAACGAAGTATGATAAAAAACGTAGACGATGACTAAATAACGGTGTGTAAGTAGAAATGTCCTCTTGATGCGCTGACTTTTGTAATAGCAAGCAGCACACGTAGACCACGAGCGCGAAGAGTGCACAAGCTACTGCGCCTGACTTGCGCAGCCTTCTGTTTCACGTCATGGGCGGACAATAATTAGAAGCAGGGACTATGAGTCACAGGCATCAACAATTTGCAGCGGGAGAATATTATCGACCACTACTTCTCAGTCTGCACGCAGATGCGGCCACGGCACAGAAATAGAAAGGGAAGAACGATGTCTTCACCGTCAAACGCGTGCTTTGTTTACACCGACGGCGTTGGGCGATTAGGGGCAAGAAGCCAGAATGTTGATAACACCCGCTGCATGAGTTAATGACTTCTCGAGCTATTATCACACTTAATTAGATTCCTTTTGAGATAGTGATCATCAAGCAGACTTCACAGCTGGTTAATACTTATGTTTTCTTATAAATTTGATGGTTGGCTGAGGGTACACATGAAGCCAGTTAAAGCAAAAGACGACAGTTTGACTAAATTACTGATTATTGTTGATGCGGTTAAGCATATTTTTATTAAGCACATTCAGATTGAATCAAATTATACATAAAGTACTGCATCGATATAAAATGATAACTTACTCTCTGTGATCCCATTAATATCCTAAAACAAAACAAATCGTTTAAATAGTATCGTCTATTGTCCGCGAAACAAAATCAATTTGGTGTGTTGCTGCCTAGAAGAATGTTGATTTGACAACAAATTGTACTTATAAAACGACTTTGCGTAATTAAAAAGCCGAACGCGCAAAAAAGCATTGATTATCAGGCGAATCAATGCGCTGATGTGATTCATTTCATTAACAAATTCATGATCAGAAAAATGGCATTCAAACAGATAAGGAAAAATACAACGCTCATCTAGTTTTTCCAACACAAATCTTTCAATTTTTAAATCCAGAAATTTCACGACAGTAATGCATTTGGCATTCTGCACATCAGGCACAAATTGACGAAATACTTTATCAGTCGCTTTTACAATCATGAAAACGCCACTGGACGGAGCTGTCAAATTTCCTCTTTTTTTCCTGAGAAACAGACGGGCCTCCGGAACAAAAGAAAAATCAGAATTCTCATCATGGAAGAGGAAATCTCGACAAACATCACAATCAACACCTTCAGACACACGCTTCGCAACAAATCCCGATATGTAAAAAAGAATGTTAGTGTTGATGTCACTGTCACACAGAATATCTCTTCTCTGAAGGAGATCAGAGATCTTTGCGTTTCAACCTGATCATCTGTCACAGAGGTTGATGTCGGATCTGGTTGTCTCGATCTTCTAAAATCGAACACCAAATCTTGAGTTTCTCCGAAACTGACGACGTTTCCCGTGCTCGAGGGCTTGATGTATTGGGACATCAGGATTGCTCGAAGTGCGTACGTAAACTGCATCACATTTGGATTATTGGACCATCCTCCTCGACGCCGTATCTTGTTGAAAAGAAGCTCCAAATGATCCTGAGACAGTTTATGAGTTAGAAAATATGATGAATTCTCCAAGATACAGTTGGATATTGCAACAACAGATTCAATTGTTAACAGAAATCCTAACATAGACGTTTTGCGTCGGGTCAACAGAATCGGTGTGCCATCCGATGTACAAAGAGACTTCACATACGTAGATACCTCATCAAAGGCTCCCATGTCGAACGATTTTCGTTACGCAAAGGAGCCTTCATGTCTTCGCCGAAAGGATGGCGAGAATTCAAAATGTCAAATAGAGAGTCAAATGTGCGTATAAATTCCGTTGTTGCTTTGCTTCCTCGAAATCCTGGAAGCTGCAGATCGTCGCGAAGGAAGCGTTTCTGTGGGCCACGGCCATCACAGGCTGCCGACAATGTGACTGAACTCCCTCAGCTGCGTGCGCGTGGCGATCGAATTTCCTTAAGTGACGGAAAGTTATAGAAGCGAGATACGATTACGCAGATGGAGCTGGATGCTTATGCAATTGTTTGGTCCAGCACACACTGATTTAATATCAAAAGTTTTGCAAATTATTAGCCAAGCAATTTGGCGAACACACGAGCATCGATCAAAATCGACATGCTGATGGGTACGGTATACGTGGAGCTTATAGATTTCAATTGACAGATGTTTCGATTTGAGAAGCAAAATGTGCGTCAGTAGAATTACTTAGGCTCCCTTTGAGAATATATGCCACGTGTAATTGTTGACCTGATTCGTACGTCAGTGTTGATTGATGTTGTTGCTATAGTAGCTATACAGTATACATGTAGTGAGTGTGAACGATGATGAAATATGAGAGGAAGAAGAAAAGGGGACAGAGTGAGTGAGAAAGAGAGAGGGAGATGATGAAGTCACCCGAATATATATTTTATACAGGCATAAAGTAGATATTCGGGTGACTTCATCATTTTTTTCTGTATGTCTACAAAATTTCATCAAATAAAAAGAGCACATGTATATAAAATACTCGAAATAATAGTATATACGCATGTTTCATATGTCAATGTTGTATCCATGAGCGATTCTTTGTGTTATTTAAATGCATTTATGTCACTTCTTACAGCATCAATATATTAGTTAAAGTCGGTATCTAATTCAAATGGACAATGAAACGCTCTTTTAGTTATATTTTATCCACGTACATGGATGATCGATGTTTTAACCATGTACAATTCCAAATTATTATTTAGAGCAAATTTTATATACAGTTCCCACTCTTCACAGTGTTAAATATTATAAGTAGCGTATAGCCATTCTTATTCCAATGAAAGACCATTTTACTTAATATGTAACGATACTTTTTGATAGGATTTATCCATGATGCATGCATTATCCATGTTTTATCCAAAAACATAGATATAATCTAGGGCTTATATCCGCATAACAATTAAAATGTTTAATCACGTTTATTCAACGTTTTTTCAAAGTTTTTCACACCAAGTTGATTTTTGGTTTGTTTTCAACGATGATATCAACCGTACGTTTATTAGCAACGTTTATTCAACGTTTTTTCAACGTTTGTCATACCAAGTTGATTTTTGGTTAGTTTTCAACGATGATTTCAACCGTTGAAAAAACGTCATTTTTTACTTGGGTAGTAGGCCTACATTCCACCATAATCAACAATAATTGTATGATCTTAACTCAGTAGATTCATTTTAATACTTCATAATCAGTTTCAGATTCATAGGGAGGCTATTCATTGCATTCTTTAATCCCTGTATCATTGAAGATATCTGGGATGCAAACACCGTCTAGCTAGGTATGAAGTGTGACAACGACAACTCGTTAATAGACTAAGATTTAGCATGACTGTATTCATTTTGAGACAATTTATTTACGTTAAACATTACGGATGTGATGTTGAATAACTGTTATTAAAGGATTCATGCATCCCATTACAAAGCTGCTAGACTTATGACCAAAAATTCTTCTGACTTTTCCAAACGCAAATTTTGCTGGAACCTCCGGAAGTTTATTGGGACATTTAAGTCCCAAAGGGTTTTAATTCAATATTACCAAAGCACCCACCATTTTTTGAAAATAACTTTTATGAATGCATTATACTGGTACAAAATCTAAAACATGACGCAAAACAGATATTTGATATGCCTATCATTAAGCGTATTAATTTAATTTTTCAGTAATTTCAAAAATTTTACCAGTTTTGCCGATACTGTAAGCAGTCATGCTTAAATTGATGACGTCACTAAAGCACAACAGCTGTAAACATTGAAAATCACGTTTGGATGATATGTCATCAAATTGATCAAAAATTAAAAAAATAAAATCATTTTGTTAACCCATTTAGCGCCAGTGTAAAGTTTTTATATGCAATAGCAGAAGGCGGGAGGACCATGATTCCAATGATATCAATAGAAAAAACTCTCCCGAGTGAAAATTACTGCCGATGTATGAATATATAAAATTCAATAAAATAAAATGCATTATCTGTGCTAGTTCTGCCACGATTAAGTGTCTGGACGCGAAACGTCGGCACAATTATTTTATTGAATTTTATATATTCATACATCGGCAGTAATTTTTACTCGGGTGAGTTTTTTCTATTGCTATCATTGTAAAGTTTTCGTTACAGCACTTTTCGGAATCTGCTGTCTTCTCCAGCTTGCGACATATGATACAAGATTTTGATTACCATACATTATTTATCACATATTTTCAGGTAAACAATCGCCAATTCAAAAATTAGCACTTTTTAGTGCTTATATTTTATCACGAAATTAGACAAAAATGGGCTTAAAATCTGCTAATATACTGAAAGACTCAGTGTATGAACGACCACATGAAATTTACTGTCAATGTCATTTGCGTGATCTCATTATCCATCAAATACCGAAAATAGCAATCAATACTTGCTCGGATATTCATTCATGACATGGCACGTAATTTTTTTAACCGTAACGTTTTAGTTATACTGGCGTAATATGATATACAAATGTTAAATACAGTAACAATATAAATGAAGCAAATGGTGGTGAATACTATCAATTTTCTTTAAAACTAATGTTTGTTGAGTACTGAAAACGAACAATTTCATTGGAATATTGCACTCTTAGTGTATTCTATGAGTCTGTAATGCTTGTTGCTATTTATAGTGTATGGCTTTCCCGTCACAAAACCAACCAAAGTCAATTGCCGTAGTAATTTCCTCAACATAAGACTTGTTAGCTCATGTACAGAAGCAAGTCAAAGAGAGGTCAAATCTCAAGCATTTCCTCTTATAGCTTAATCATAAACATTGCAGGGTGCCAGTTCGCCTGGACATAGAATACAAAGATGTCCTCCGACTCGAAAAACTTCAATGCAAAACTTCTTTGGCTGTAGACGATACGTCTCTCCCTACAAGGGCACGCTAGAGGCTCGAGATGGCCCAAACTGGTTTAAAAATATCTATAAAGGCTTTTTTTGATTATATCAACCTGTGTAGCTATCTGAAGACAATACCCAAGCTGTTGCTAACTATGGATAAAGAAGTTACTGAAATATGCAATATGCCTAATGCCGACGATCACGGTATATGAATGTTGCCACAAAACGGGTTAATGGTTAATTTAAAAAAATGCGACTTAAAGACTAGTGCGGAATGGATTAACTTGACCTGTGCTCTACCAACTGACCTACGAGCTACTTATGCGACTGTGCGAATGTCAATCAAGACATTTTGCGAAACAATTAATACGAAAAATGCTTGGCGATGAACTTCTTTTGAAATGATGTTTTTCTCTTTTTTGCAGATTGTTCTTTAAAGAAACATTCAATTCAGAAATGCCCACCGCTGGAAGTAAGTTATTCAATTTCCGTATGTCTTGTCTTTTGAGTTGGATTCTGTCTGTATGGCGAGTGAGAATTGATAGAATTAAAATGATGAGTATCGCGTCTCACATAATTTGTAAAGGACGTGTTCATGTTTGCTGAGATGAAATTTCATATACAGGAGAAGTTGGACTGAAATGTCTACATGGACAAGATTTAGCCGATATTTCTGCATTTGATTACTTACAAATCTGGTGCTACATCGACTAGAATAGTATTAAATTCTACACACAGCGGACGCGGCGCATCCAACCAAAATGCCTGTTCTCATCGATCCGCGTGGTGAGGGGCTGGAGAGGGGAATGGAGAGGTGGGCAACTGCTGATACCATATCATTGTGGACGCTTCCTATCGCTAAATAATTGACATATTCCCATTCCTTGTGTTACATGCATTCGAATGAGTCCGTAGGAGACGCCAAATATGACATTTCCAGAGATTAACTCAGTTTTCAGAATTTACATGAAATCAGATGCAACATTTCAGTCATAGTGACTCGAAAATGATATCCAAACGACACATTGTCGAGGAAATACAAAGACGCTTTGCAATAGATGATCCCCAAACATGTACAGCAGGGTTAGGACTGTTGAGTTTGATGACATGGCCATCAATTTCGCAGGGAAGTAAAAACAAGCAGTTGTAATATATTCACGCTTGTGCAGAGTTCGTCTCAGACAATTCTGAGAAAGGTGACGGTGACACTGCGCAGACGTGAGAACTTTACTGTGATGTTTATCTGTACTAAATATATATGTTATCATGGATTGTAAACATTTGAATATGTGTTTCAATAGAAAAGTGAACTTCGAGCTGGACTCTTGACTTCTGTATATTTCAACATGTACCTTTTATAGAAGTCACAGTGGCGTCACGTGCAGGAATATATTTTCTGGCTGCACAATTGATTTATATATAGGATATATATATACATCGAATTATTTGTTTATGAGAAAGGACATAACTTCAGCCGGTTTTCGAAAATGTCAGTTTTAGGCAAACCTCCTAAGGATCTGTCAGTATCAGGTTCCCCAGATGAGTTTCAGCGTTGGATAGACAATTTTAAGAACTACCTCAGTGTAGTAGAAATAAGTTGCAAGTTGGATTCTCCACAGAAACACGCGTTGCTTCTTAATTGCATCGGGGAAGATGCCGTTAGAGTAATCGCGGGGTTAACATATGATGTTAGCACAGATCCATATGAAAAGCTTATAGATGCGTTGAACTCATATTTTGTTCCAAAGTGCAATCTTACTTACGAGAGGTATCGTTTTAGGAAGCTTGCGCAAGGTACCGGTACGGTCACGTCGTTCGTGAATGAGTTGCATATTGTCGCGAAAAAATGCGATTTTGAAAACAAGACTATTGATACTGTAGTTAACCAAAATATAAGGGACCAGTTGATACTAGGAATCAATTCGGATGAACTTCGTCGGAGACTTTTGTCGATTAACAACCTGACATTGGACCAGGCAGTTACACATGCAATCACGTTTGAAAGTACCAGTGACAAGATAGAGGAAATGAAATCTAGAGATAAGCCAACTGAGCATGCGCCGAGAAATTCTGGAATTCTTGCTGTCAGATCCCGCAGTAATTCACCACAGAATAGGTTGTCCAGAGACTTTAGGCGAAGTGTTAGATTAGTTCGCCACGCCGAAGTGAACAAGACCAGAGAATCATCTGTAATTACTGCCGGCGACCCGGTCACATTAAGAGGAACTGCTTTAAGTTGTTGCGCATGCAACAGCCAAAGAGAGATTCCAGTCCAGGACTAGTCGTATTGCCTCTCTTTTTATTATTTCGGATTTGGATGACATTGAGAGAGGAGAGCTGAAGGAAGTTGGGTGCCAATTTTATGATATATCTGTTCGGGGCATAGTGGACACAGGTGCCACGATATCTTTATTGTCACAAGAGTTTGTAAATCAGGCAGGACTTCAGAAGGGAGTTCGAAAGGCTAGACATCAGGCTCTTCTGCCTGACGGCAGAATTTTGAAGTTAGATAAGGCCATTAGCGGCCCTCTGAAAATAAGCGGAAATTGTAATGAAATCTTGTTTTATGTTGTACCTTCGTCAGTAGGCCTACCTTGTGACTGTTTGATAGGAATGAATTTACTTGGAAGGTTCAGATCAATCCAGCTAAATGAAGAAGGACCTGATTTGATTCTGACTTTGTTGCCAAAAACCTTGTCTGAATTTCCAGATGTTTTTGATAAGCCACTTGGCAGAGCTTGTTATACAAAAGAGCCGTCTCCAGTCATTGAGGTCAGTCCAGAATCGCTCCCACATCAGTGCAAAGTAAGGTCCATGAGCCCTCGGAACTATCAAATATGCAAGGAACAGGTGAAACAGCTATTGGAAGCCGGTATCATCGAGGCATCTAGGTCCCCTTGGAGGCATGCTCCGGTTATTGTCCCTAAGCGCTCAGGTGGCTATCGAATGGCTATTGATTATAGGCCGGTGAATAGTCTGACTAAAGGTGATGCTTACCCGATTCCAAATGTACAGGAACTTTTGCAGCGTTTAGAAGGTTGTTGTGTGTTCTCTACACTTGACTTTTCACAGTTCTATTACCAACTGCCGCTACACCCATCAGATAAGGAGAAAACCGCATTTTATGCGGTCGGCAATTTATACCAGTTTCGGAGACTACCATTTGGGCTCAAAAATGCCGTAAGTTACTGCACGCGTGTAATGCATGAACTCTTCCACAATATAACAGGTGTGTCAGTATATGTTGATGATATCCTCATTCACGCCAAGAATAAAGCAGATCACGATAAGGCATTATCCGAAGTTTTACGAAGAATTCAAGATAGCAATTTAAGCTTGAACATGCAGAAATGCTCTTTCCATAAAAGCAGTGTATCATACCTCGGCCATAAGATCAGCGACGGGAAAATTACCCCCGATCCAGAGAGGACGACAACCATAAGGCAGTTCCCAACGCCGAAAACCCGAAAGAGTTACAGCGTTTCCTGGGAATGTGCAATTATTTCCGAAATTACGACCGAGACTTTGCCTCAATTTCTAAAGATTTGCACGATTTGGCATCAGGAAAAGAAATCACATGGACAGATGCGACGTTACTAGCATTTAATAAGCTCAAAGATCAATTGTCTGATGGCGTTTTGGTCCTCCCGAGGTCTGAAGAGGAATTAGTGTTGAGCACAGATGCATCAAATGATTGTGTAGGGGCTTGCCTCATGACCAAAGCAGGACAGCCAGTTTCATTCGCATCGAAGAAGCTCACCGAGACAGAGACACGTTGGAGTACTATCGATAAGGAGACGTTCGCGATTGTATGGGCCATGCAGAGGCTGAGATCTTTCTTAGTTGGGAAAAGATTCACGGTGTTAACAGATCACCAACCCTTGAAATACCTTTTACAAGCAGATAGCGTCAGTTCCAAAGTTCATAGATGGAGAGTGTTGGTTTCTGAGTTTGACTATGATGTTAAATACATCCCAGGGAAAGAAAATGTTGTAGCGGATGCGTTATCACGAGTTTATTCGATTGCCGAGGTAGATGAAGATGGAGAAGTTTCGGTTGAGGTTGATGCTATCAGAAGGGCCCAGAAAGATGACCCAGAATTCAAGATTCTTTTCAAAGCAATTGATAGAAATGACAGTCGCCAACCAAATGGAGTGTCCCAGCAACTTTGGTGTTGTAAGAATGATTTATCAATCAAGAATGGAATTATTTACGTGAAAGACAAACTCCTAATTCCTCCCCGGAAACGAACTCAACTCTTGACAGCACTGCATTATGGACACCAGGGGATAGAGAACATGATACAGAAGGCGACGAGCACATATTTTTGGCCAAACCTCCGGCAAGACGTGCGACACTTTGTCCAACATTGTAGAATATGTTCAATGATTAAACCTAAGTTTGTGAACGCGCAGCTGAAACCATACCTTTTAGATGCCCCTCTTCAAATGATTGCAACAGATTACATTGGACCGCTTCCATCAGATGGAGGTTATCAATATATTTTGGTAATCATGGACGCTTTCTCTAGGTTTCCTGAGGCCTACCCAGTGAGGGATATGTCTGCACGAACGCTTATTGATAAATTTCGGGATTTCTTTTCACGGTATGGGTTTCCTGACGCTATCCTGTCTGATAATGGCACACAATACAGAAGCAAGGAATTTTTGAACTATTTACGCAATTTCGGAGTTAAGAAATTATTTACGAATACTTACAGGCCTAGCTCAAACGGTTTGTGCGAAAGGTTTAACGGGACGCTACAGAAGAAGCTTAAATGTTTGTTACTCGAACAAAGATTGGAAAGCAGTAGCTGGAGACATGTTCTGCCGACCGCCTTAATGGCAATAAGAAATGACATACATGCAACAACAGGGTACACACCTAGCGAGCTTTTTTTAGCCTTTAGAGTCAAGGACCTCTCACTCCCACCCCTTAGCGACCGATACCTTTCTCCGCAGCCCTTCGGTTCTGCCGCCCAGAACATTGCTAAGCGTAGGCATAGAGCAGTTGCACATAGACGTTATGAAAATAGGCAATTCCCTCCCGGCTCAGAAGTACTTGTCAAATCTCCAGTAGTCAAGAAACTTGAGGCACCAGGAACTACGGCTGAGGTTGTTAGTCAAGTTGATAGACATACAGTCATGGTTAAGGAAGGGGGTAGGATTAAGAATGAATCGACTGCTAGGTTATCACCTTTGCCCGTCAAGAATCGCATGATGTCCGAAACTAAAACGGAGGAGGCGGAAGAACGGATCATACTCGATAGTGAACGACTATCGCCGACCGTCGAAAGGAGATGGGATCGAGTGAACGAGGAAGGTGCAAGAAGTGAAGACCGACCACAGACAGGAAGGACTGGTCAAACGCGAAATCAGGAGAGAAGAAATCCAAGACCACAGAGGAGCCGCAGGGCGCCGTCGCGCTTCCGAGACTTTGAGATGACCTCGAATGACATTAATGTCGACAGTGATAGTGAGTCTCATTAATCGAGTGACATCGCTGTGTATAGTGATGGTGTGATTCTCACTAAGTGATTGATTTATGAGTGTTCGCCTTTTCAGCCTCTTTGCTGTCTTCTGCATTAGTGATTGGACTCTTTTCGAAAGAAAGGGCGAGTTGTGATGTTTATCTGTACTAAATATATATGTTATCATGGATTGTAAACATTTGAATATGTGTTTCAATAGAAAAGTGAACTTCGAGCTGGACTCTTGACTTCTGTATATTTCAACATGTACCTTTTATAGAAGTCACATTTACTTAAATACAAATGCAAACGTAACAAACATATTGCGTGCAGATGCTCGGGAGTACAGTAGTCAACGAATCAAAGTTAATAGAAAAACACACATCCCGGCGCACTTGTAAGAAAACTGTTACATATTGCTCTGATTCACGGACAAAAGGAAAAATGCATCACTCTAACATGGATAGCAGATGGTTAGCTATCAGCACTGCTAACTATGATTGTCAGTATTGTGAATTGTCATTATTTCATGAAAAAGTCTGTCATTCACTGAGATACAAACATGGAGAAAAATAGCATAAACAACATGGGGTTAGATCACATATCCAACACGCCCCCTTGAGCTAAGCACAAAGTTTATGTACATGAGATGAGAACTTAATGCGTCCTAAAGGCTTAGTTAAAGCGTCGGCTACATTTTCATCTGAGGAAATATATTGCAAAGTTCCTTGTCCTGAACAAATGAAATCACGTATAAAGTGGTGTCTTATGTCTATATGTTTAGTTTTCTGACGAAGTGAGGCATTCTTAGCGAGAGTGATTGTCCCTTGATTATCGCAGTATAATTTGAGTTCTTGATATTCGCATTTCAAATCATTTAGCAGTTGAATAAGGAATTGTGCCTCTTTGATTGCCTCTGCTAACGCAAGATATTCTGCTTCACACGAAGAGAGCGCGACTGTCGGTTGTTTTCACGTTTTTCAGTTTATTGGACTTTTGCTGCCTGATATTTTGAATAAGTAGGCTGAAGTAGAACGTCGGTCGTCGTGATCCGATGCCCAGTCTGAATCGGAGAATCCTGATAGATTGCCATCTTGTACCTTGCTATAGACAAGTTTCAAATCTGCTGTGCCTTTCAGGTATCGTAGTACTCTCTTCGCTGCCATAACATGTTCATTGCTCGGGGAATTTAAGAACTGTGATAGTTTTGAGACTATCCATGATATATCTGGTCGAGTTGACAGACTTAGATAAAGTAAACCTCCGATGAGTCCTCTGTAGTTGAAATCAGGAGTTACTTCGTCTTCGGTTTTCGTTAATCGTATTCCCTCGACAGCAGGAGTGGAGACCGGTTTGCAGTCGTTCATTCCATATTTATGTAAAAGTCTCTTCACATAAGCTGATTGATTCATTGATATATTGTCTCTATCATGTTTGAAGTGAATGCCCAGAAACCAGTTGATCGGTCCTCTATCATCAATCTTAAATCGCTGTTGTAACTGAGATTTCACATCGTTGGTGAATTGTTCGCTTGTCGATGTGATGATTATGTCGTCAACCCAAATAATAATAATCATATAATGTTCTTTGTCGTTACTCTGAGATGGGCTGGAATACGGGCTTTCAGATGTAGTTTTGGTGTACAGGCACGGGTCCGTTCTCGATTGCGAGAATCCGTGTTCTTTGAAATAAGTGTCAAGAAGATTGTTCCAGTTTCTGCCGCTCTGTTTTAATCCGTATATAGACTTTTTCAGATGACATGTAAGATGACCGTTTTCTTTTGTTTTCTCAAATCCTTTCGGCTGCTGTAAGTAAATATTGTAATCAATTGGTGCGTTAAGGTAAGCTGATTTCACGTCCATTTGAGGGACTTGCATACCGTTTTGTACTGCCGTTTGCATTAAGGCACGTATTGTAGTCATCTGTGTCGTGGGCGAGTATGTTTCGTCGAAGTTGAGTCCTTGGATTTGTGAAAATCCTTTAGCGACGTATCTCGCTTTGTAGCGAATGATATTTCCTTCAGTATCTAGCTTCTTCGTAAATACCCATTTACCTTTGGTTTCGGTTGGGGCTCTTTCTTGTACGTTTTGGCCTACTTGGAGTAGCTGTATTATGCGGCGCAGGAATTGTGCAGAAATCGTCTTCTTCTGATTCGCAGACTTCAGATAATTCATCTTTCGATGCTGGAGCGTCCCGAGTGTTTCCTGAGCTATCGAGGGATCGAGCATTTCTCGAGTTCCTGATTCTTCTTGTTGCAGTGTCCATGATGAAGTACGTGTCATTCAGTGGGTTGATACCGAGGAAAACTCCAGGTGAACTTCTGGGTTCTAGTTTTGTTTTGTGGGCTTCATCGTATACTGTGCATGATGAGCCAAATTTGTGGACGTTTTGCATATTTGGCTTGCGATTTGTGAAAAGTTCACAAGCTGTTTTTCCTGTGCGTCGTTGATAAACTCTATTTCTAATGTATGTAGCATATCGCACTGCGTGGGTCCACAGTTCCTTTGGGAGGCTTGCTTCACTGAGAAGGCAGCGTGACATGTCCATAATTGTTCTCCAAGTACGTTCTGCCCGTCCGTTCTGATGAGGAGAGTATGGAGCCGTAGTTGTGTGTTTGATTCCATTTGACAGAAGAACTTCCTTAAAGCGTTGATCAATGTATTCTCCACCGTTGTCGCTGTGTAGCTGTAGAATTTTGCCGTAAGGTGCAGTGTCTGCCAGATATTGTCGTAATGCGTTGGCAGCTGCGTTTTTGGTTTTCAGGAAGTATGTATGAATCATACCGGAGAAGTCGTCAACGAAGTTGATCGTGTATTGAAATCCGTCTCTGGAAGTAGGGCTGATAGGTCCACAGATGTCGCTGTATACCTTTTTGAGAGGTTTGCTAGCTGGAGCAGATCCAGATCGGTTTATAGGAGCATGCGTCTGTTTATTGATGGTACACGTTGGGCACTCAGGTGTCTTCTTGTCGGAGATTCTCATTCCTTCGGTGATTGGTAGGGTCTTGATAATGTCCTCGTAGTTTAAGTGGCCGAGAGTCTGGTGCCATTCTGACAAGGTTTTTGTAGCGTAAGCTTGGCTGATGCTGGTCAGTCGGAAATAGTAGAGATTGTTGTCTTCAATGATAGGAAATACATTACCATTTGGAGCAACAAGGTGTGCTGAATTTTTCTGGAAACTCAGGGATGCGTTCCTTCGCGTTCACAGGGAATGTTGGAACGCATAGAGCATTGTAGAGTAAAATTGTTTGCGTTCTACCGCGTTGAGCGGTCATCGAGACTTTTGCCGTACCTCTGGCTGTGAGAAAACTATTTGATCGTCTTCCGTCTGCAAGTTCTACGTAGTGTGATTTTGGATCGAAATTAGTATCGAAATCAATGAATGCGTTTCTATCTTTCACGATATGACTGGTTGCACCACAATCTACTAATAATGCCTCATTCTTGAATTGAGTTGCCTTTACTGTATCTATCGTAACAGTATAAATGTAATCATAACTAGTGTCGGACATTACTGTGTTGTTACTATCGTAGGAATTTGACTCGTTAAAATTCACAGAGCTTGAGTCAATCAATACAGAAAATCCGTAGTCATCGGTGTAAGATACTGTAGTCTTATCTCTACTTGCACTAACATTTGTTTCATTTCGTTTCTTTCTTAAGCACACTGAATCAATATGACCTTTGATTTGGCAAAAAGTACACCACAATCTGTTTCTAGATCTACAAGTTTTACTATTGTGACCTTGTTTGCCACATGACAAACATTTCGAATGTTTAACAACTTGTACATTCTTTCTATTAAAATATTTATACGATGACGTTTTCATTACAGAATCACTAAAATCATTACGTAAATTCAATTTCGTCTTTGTAAAAGTTATCAAACTGGTCTTAAGATCGGACAAAGATTTGATCTTTTCTATTTGGCTGTGAACAGCAAAATAGAAAATAGTTGTTGCGTGAGCTACAACATCCCGTTCAGTGGTTGATTTGTATGCTTCATATTAACGAGCTTTCTCTCCGCGAGCTTTGTTTCTACATCTCGATGGAGCGAGAATTATATATAATATTAACGATGTCCGCTCGTACATGTATTCAAAAGTTTTGATATATTGGTACTATTGCAAAACAGATAATACTTGTTTTTTTACAATGGGCTTGGAAATGATATTTTATGAGTACTGAAAATGCAAATGAGTATACAGGTACTTGTATGTTAGAAAATCGGTAATAGGCTAGTCCTTGTGCTGCATCATGGGTATCTTCCAAGACAAGATAGATCCACATGCAATTTCTTATCTTACACAAGGCAGCTCAATTAATCAAAATATAATAAATTTATTCCTTTTAGATATCGATTTCTTCTCTGATTTAGAAATCGTTGTGGAACCAGAAGAACTTGTTCAAATCGTCTCAAATTTTACCAAATTGTTTCTTCAGACCTTGGGTATGTTTTCAAACGCCACGCTACATCATATTTTGACCTTAAGCAAAATCATTTCTAAAATGCTGCAATTTTTTTGTCAATTTTGGGACTTTTTGACCTCAGTGTGGGACATGAAGACCTTCTTCAAATCGTCTCAAATTTGAATATGCTGTTCATATAACCCAACAGAATCATTCTAGACCCCAAGCTACTTTGAATTTAGAATTTCAAAAAAATCGATTTTTAGGCCTACCTAATCATTTTCAAGCTCAGTGTGGGACCTCTAAACATCCACCAAAATCGATAACATTTAGTGTGGCATCCTAAGTTACCCGTTCACGTAGATTGAGACCCCAAGCATCTTCCAATTCGAAAAAGTTTTTTTCGCTCCACCCTAATGCGCATGCACTTCATCTAGCTGTTCAAGATGTCTTCTACACTTCTTCAAAGAAATCAACAAACGTCGAGCAGGAAAACACAGACGAAGATACTGAGTATGACAACAGTGGAGGAAGTAGCGATAGTGATGACGACAGTGATATTGACCGCAATGACATTCCGACACACGATATCAATTTTAGCAGTGATGATGTAGCACGACTCATCAAAAGTGTGAGGGGTGTTGTTATTAAATTTCGTCGAAGTTCCTTAAAAAATGACAAATTACAAGAGTATGTTAAGGCTCAACTTGGAAAATGCTATGTACTTGTCCGAGATAACAAGACTAGATGGAACTCAATGGTCGATATGATCGAGCGTTTTCTTCTACTGCATGACTTTATTCGAAAAGCTATGATTGTCTTTCCTAATACCCAAGCTGATTTTAAAGGAAGAACTTCAGCTACTGTTTCGCATTGTATCAGGCGAGTTGAGGCGGCCCAATCGGCCTGGGCAGATCGACAAACTAATCGATGGAATCGTTTGCAAGTGCGCCTGTGATTTCAACGTCTCCAAAATCTGACCAGTTGTCAGCCTTTGAAGTGCATGGCGTTAAGGCTAAAAATAGAAAAAATGCTACACATCGTGAGCGCGTGACGATAGCTGCCTTCACGAATATGACGGTCAGGATAAGGCTAAGATATAGCGTCGCTAAGGATACGGGAAATCCTTATCTGGTTTCACGAATACGGGCCTTTGTTATTTGGAATAGCAGTGACTGAATTTCTGCGCTATGACGACCGATGAAACGAATCAGTGTGACTGGGTCCAGCTGGACCCATAGATTTACTAAAAGGTTTGCGATGTATTGCAATTATTTAAACAACAGCTAATACATTTTCACTTGGCAGTTATAATTGACATATCGATACAGATAAAGTCCAGTGATATCAATAATAAATAATGAAAACTTAATAAATAACAGCAAGTGATCTGGAAAAATGGGTCCACGTGGACCCAGAAAACCCCCCGAGGGTTAAAGGAAGAACTTCAGCTACTGAGAGTCTACTCATTGTCGCCAGTCAAACTAGCGGTTGAAAAACTGTCTGCTCGATCAACCAACATATTGAAGGCAGATGCCATCTTTACGTTCCTCATTAATTCCTTGCGTCAGAGAAAAACACCATTTTGTTCATTGATGAAAGCTGCTGTAGAAAAGCGCTTTGCAGAGAGACGACCCTCCAAGTTGATGGATGTCTTTCTGTATCTGCATAATCCAGAGTTGATTAAGTCCACTCCAAAATTAGCGTTGTTTAAACATGGGACCAAAAATCATATTTTGGAAACAACATCACGTATTTTCCAACGTCTTAATGCAACAGATAAAACATCAAGTGAAATTGAAAGGTCGCCTGAAGTGGACACAACGATTGATTCCATGGACATAACGATGGAGGAGGCTCTCAATCGTGAACTTGCAGCTTTCGATACAAACTCCGAAAGCTCAATGAATGCCAATGTCTCTTCAAACGACTCTTCAAATCTCAGCCTAGAATTTAAGTTGTGTGAGGCAAAGAAATTGAGAGGAGTCTCCCCAGAAAAACTGTACCAGCAGCTGATGACGATACAAAGTACCAGTTGTGAAGCTGAGCGTGCTTTCTCTGAGGCTGCTCAGTTCGCAGTGAAACAGCGTAATCGAATGTCTGACAAACTTCTTGACAGTCTCACATTCTTAAGATGGTATTTCAAAATTTATGAAAATCGTTGAATTTGAAATACCATAACAAAAATACATTTGATTTCAGGCCCGTTGCATAAAAATGATAATTACTATTACATTACAAAAATTACTAACTACATTATTTTTCATTCATTATTTTCATAAATATGCGTAAAGATTTAAAATTTTAACATTTACTTTCTTTTTAGTTTCATACTTAAATAAATTGCCTTAAACATAAGCAATTACTTTAAGGTAACCAGTTACGTATTTTTATGCATACGGACTAATAATTTCTGTAATTTCATATCAGCAAGTTGCTATTTTTCTTTTATTTTGATACAATATACTTGTTAGTTGGTCTTAAAATTGTTCTGGATTAATCTCTCTTAGCGGTATTTAAAGAACTAGCCCATTCATACTACATGTCTTCAAAAGAATGCATATCTATTTGAAGGAGTGATTTCTAAAACCCGTAATCATAATTTGAAATTAAATAAGACATTTTACTAACAACATAGAACTAGAATGACAACTGTAGTAAATGTCGACTATAACACTTCAGTAGAAGGCATTATGAAATATATAGGCCATCATTTAAATTTTGTTGTCCCGAGTTAAACGTTATATTGAGGCCCTACTGCATGTAGCATAAACTAAATGTGTTACTTTTGATAATAGGATCCGGGATCCGTCCGGATATCCGGGTGTTTAAAAAAACCGGGTATTTGCCATCCCTGTTCCATGCACGACAACACGTCAAGGCAGAGACTGAAATGTGAGATTGCTTCAACGACATCGAAAATAATAGCAACAAGTGTCTACTTAATATCAATTTTTTAGACAGGTAACCTGGCAATTGATAAATTTATCAAATCTCAACAGATGTAACCACCACGAGACATGTTTCGGCATGTTGGGCCTCATCAGTAGTTGGGTAGGTTTGAACCACCGACGTTGGAGCTAGAGGACGTGCAAGCATACCCTCTAACCACAAGGCCACCGGACCATCTGTTGAGAGCGTGAATTAGCCAGGAAGGCACTGCTGGCTAAGTGATTGCAGAATGCAGTCCGCCCTCCACGTGCCTGCGTTAAAGCAGTGCCTTCCTGGCTAATTCACGCTCTCAACAGATGGTTCCGGTGGCCCTTGTGGTTAGAGGGTATGATTGCACGTCCTCTAGCTCCAACGTCGATGGTTCAAACCTACCCACGACTGACGAGGCTCAAAAGGCCGAAACATGTCTCGTGGTGGTTACATCTGTTGAGAT
>CAJQUW010004396.1:0-34195 GCA_907163375.1 Prostheceraeus crozeri | reverse complement strand
GAGTTCGGTATTGAAGGATCGGTGTAGGGGGCAGCTGAACGCTGCAAGTTGGCGACGCACGGATTCAGGAGAATGATATTTCTTGTGATGCGAAATCACATGTCGTTGAAGTTAGCACCAACTTCAACACCAACTTTTTGAATAGGGTTTGTACAGAATAGGAAACCACATGTTTAGGTACTACTGATGACGCAGAGTTTGTACAGCCAAAAAGTTTTCTAAAATTCGAAATCCTTCACCTTCAAAATTCAAATTTAAATTCGAAAAATTGGTGCAAGTATTGGTGCTACCTGGTTAGCGAGTTTGTACAGCATTCCGATACAAAAATTTAGATACAAGAGCAAAAACCTGAGTTTGTACAGCAACTTCCAGCACTTTCTTTACACGAACAACCGGAAAAAACCGCCAAAAACCGATTTTTTCAAAAAATGATAAGATTTTCCAGAAAAGTTGTTGGTGCTACATGGAAAATGAGTTTGTACAGTGCTCTAACCGGTGGAAGAGTGTTCTACTAATCCAGTCTGAGTTTGAACACACACTTCTCCGACACTCCAGCACTCCTACGACCGGTAAATACCGGTTATTGTACAGTACGGTAACTACAAGAATACTGCCCATTTATGAACAAATCAATTGGTGCTACATGGAAAATGAGTTTGTACAGTGCTCTAACCGGTGGAAGAGTGTTCTACTAATCCAGTCTGAGTTTGAACACACACTTCTCCGACACTCCAGCACTCCTACGACCGGTAAATACCGGTTATTGTACAGTACGGTAACTACAAGAATACTGCCCATTTATGAACAAATCAATTGGTGCTACATGGAAAATGAGTTTGTACAGTGCTCTAACCGGTGGAAGAGTGTTCTACTAATCCAGTCTGAGTTTGAACACACACTTCTCCGACACTCCAGCACTCCTACGACCGGTAAATACCGGTTATTGTACAGTAACTACAAGAATACTGCCCATTTATGAACAAATCAATTGGTGCTACATGGAAAATGAGTTTGTACAGTGCTCTAACCGGTGGAAGAGTGTTCTACTAATCCAGTCTGAGTTTGAACACACACTTCTCCGACACTCCAGCACTCCTACGACCGGTAAATACCGGTTATTGTACAGTACGGTAACTACAAGAATACTGCCCATTTATGAACAAATCAATTGGTGCTACATGGAAAATGAGTTTGTACAGTGCTCTAACCGGTGGAAGAGTGTTCTACTAATCCAGTCTGAGTTTGAACACACACTTCTCCGACACTCCAGCACTCCTACGACCGGTAAATACCGGTTATTGTACAGTAACTACAAGAATACTGCCCATTTATGAACAAATCAATTGGTGCTACATGGAAAATGAGTTTGTACAGTGCTCTAACCGGTGGAAGAGTGTTCTACTAATCCAGTCTGAGTTTGAACACACACTTCTCCGACACTCCAGCACTCCTACGACCGGTAAATACCGGTTATTGTACAGTAACTACAAGAATACTGCCCATTTATGAACAAATCAATTGGTGCTACATGGAAAATGAGTTTGTACAGTGCTCTAACCGGTGGAAGAGTGTTCTACTAATCCAGTCTGAGTTTGAACACACACTTCTCCGACACTCCAGCACTCCTACGACCGGTAAATACCGGTTATTGTACAGTAACTACAAGAATACTGCCCATATGAACAAATCAATTGGTGCTACATGGAAAATGAGTTTGTACAGTGCTCTAACCGGTGGAAGAGTGTTCTACTAATCCAGTCTGAGTTTGAACACACACTTCTCCGACACTCCAGCACTCCTACGACCGGTAAATACCGGTTATTGTACAGTAACTACAAGAATACTGCCCATTTATGAACAAATCAATTGGTGCTACATGGAAAATGAGTTTGTACTGTGCTCTAACCGGTGGAAGAGTGTTCTACTAATCCAGTCTGAGTTTGAACACACACTTCTCCGACACTCCAGCACTCCTACGACCGGTAAATACCGGTTATTGTACAGTAACTACAAGAATACTGCCCATATGAACAAATCAATTGGTGCTACATGGAAAATGAGTTTGTACAGTGCTCTAACCGGTGGAAGAGTGTTCTACTAATCGAGTCTGAGTTTGAACACACACTTCTCCGACACTCCAGCACTCCTACGACCGGTAAATACCGGTTATTGTACAGTAACTACAAGAATACTGCCCATTTATGAACAAATCAATTGGTGCTACATGGAAAATGAGTTTGTACAGTGCTCTAACCGGTGGAAGAGTGTTCTACTAATCCAGTCTGAGTTTGAACACACACTTCTCCGACACTCCAGCACTCCTACGACCGGTAAATACCGGTTATTGTACAGTAACTACAAGAATACTGCCCATTTATGAACAAATCAATTGGTGCTACATGGAAAATGAGTTTGTACAGTGCTCTAACCGGTGGAAGAGTGTTCTACTAATCCAGTCTGAGTTTGAACACACACTTCTCCGACACTCCAGCACTCCTACGACCGGTAAATACCGGTTATTGTACAGTAACTACAAGAATACTGCCCATTTATGAACAAATCAATTGGTGCTACATGGAAAATGAGTTTGTACAGTGCTCTAACCGGTGGAAGAGTGTTCTACTAATCCAGTCTGAGTTTGAACACACACTTCTCCGACACTCCAGCACTCCTACGACCGGTAAATACCGGTTATTGTACAGTAACTACAAGAATACTGCCCATTTATGAACAAATCAATTGGTGCTACATGGAAAATGAGTTTGTACAGTGCTCTAACCGGTGGAAGAGTGTTCTACTAATCCAGTCTGAGTTTGAACACACACTTCTCCGACACTCCAGCACACCTACGACCGGTAAATACCGGTTATTGTACAGTAACTACAAGAATACTGCCCATTTATGAACAAATCAATTGGTGCTACATGGAAAATGAGTTTGTACAGTGCTCTAACCGGTGGAAGAGTGTTCTACTAATCCAGTTTGAGTTTGAACACACACTTCTCCGACACTCCAGCACTCCTACGACCGGTAAATACCGGTTATTGTACAGTACGGTAACTACAAGAATACTGCCCATTTATGAACAAATCAATTGGTGCTACATGGAAAATGAGTTTGTACAGTGCTCTAACCGGTGGAAGAGTGTTCTACTAATCCAGTCTGAGTTTGAACACACACTTCTCCGACACTCCAGCACTCCTACGACCGGTAAATACCGGTAATTGTACAGTAACTACAAGAATACTGCCCATTTATGAACAAATCAATTGGTGCTACATGGAAAATGAGTTTGTACAGTGCTCTAACCGGTGGAAGAGTGTTCTACTAATCCAGTCTGAGTTTGAACACACACTTCTCCGACACTCCAGCACTCCTACGACCGGTAAATACCGGTAATTGTACAGTAACTACAAGAATACTGCCCATTTATGAACAAATCAATTGGTGCTACATGGAAAATGAGTTTGTACAGTGCTCTAACCGGTGGAAGAGTGTTCTACTAATCCAGTCTGAGTTTGAACACACACTTCTCCGACACTCCAGCACTCCTACGACCGGTAAATACCGGTTATTGTACAGTAACTACAAGAATACTGCCCATTTATGAACAAATCAATTGGTGCTACATGGAAAATGAGTTTGTACAGTGCTCTAACCGGTGGAAGAGTGTTCTACTAATCCAGTCTGAGTTTGAACACACACTTCTCCGACACTCCAGCACTCCTACGACCGGTAAATACCGGTTATTGTACAGTAACTACAAGAATACTGCCCATTTATGAACAAATCAATTGGTGCTACATGGAAAATGAGTTTGTACAGTGCTCTAACCGGTGGAAGAGTGTTCTACTAATCCAGTCTGAGTTTGAACACACACTTCTCCGACACTCCAGCACTCCTACGACCGGTAAATACCGGTTATTGTACAGTACGGTAACTACAAGAATACTGCCCATTTATGAACAAATCAATTGGTGCTACATGGAAAATGAGTTTGTACAGTGCTCTAACCGGTGGAAGAGTGTTCTACTAATCCAGTCTGAGTTTGAACACACACTTCTCCGACACTCCAGCACTCCTACGACCGGTAAATACCGGTTATTGTACAGTAACTACAAGAATACTGCCCATTTATGAACAAATCAATTGGTGCTACATGGAAAATGAGTTTGTACAGTGCTCTAACCGGTGGAAGAGTGTTCTACTAATCCAGTTTGAGTTTGAACACACACTTCTCCGACACTCCAGCACTCCTACGACCGGTAAATACCGGTTATTGTACAGTACGGTAACTACAAGAATACTGCCCATTTATGAACAAATCAATTGGTGCTACATGGAAAATGAGTTTGTACAGTGCTCTAACCGGTGGAAGAGTGTTCTACTAATCCAGTCTGAGTTTGAACACACACTTCTCCGACACTCCAGCACTCCTACGACCGGTAAATACCGGTAATTGTACAGTAACTACAAGAATACTGCCCATTTATGAACAAATCAATTGGTGCTACATGGAAAATGAGTTTGTACAGTGCTCTAACCGGTGGAAGAGTGTTCTACTAATCCAGTCTGAGTTTGAACACACACTTCTCCGACACTCCAGCACTCCTACGACCGGTAAATACCGGTAATTGTACAGTAACTACAAGAATACTGCCCATTTATGAACAAATCAATTGGTGCTACATGGAAAATGAGTTTGTACAGTGCTCTAACCGGTGGAAGAGTGTTCTACTAATCCAGTCTGAGTTTGAACACACACTTCTCCGACACTCCAGCACTCCTACGACCGGTAAATACCGGTTATTGTACAGTAACTACAAGAATACTGCCCATTTATGAACAAATCAATTGGTGCTACATGGAAAATGAGTTTGTACAGTGCTCTAACCGGTGGAAGAGTGTTCTACTAATCCAGTCTGAGTTTGAACACACACTTCTCCGACACTCCAGCACTCCTACGACCGGTAAATACCGGTTATTGTACAGTAACTACAAGAATACTGCCCATTTATGAACAAATCAATTGGTGCTACATGGAAAATGAGTTTGTACAGTGCTCTAACCGGTGGAAGAGTGTTCTACTAATCCAGTCTGAGTTTGAACACACACTTCTCCGACACTCCAGCACTCCTACGACCGGTAAATACCGGTTATTGTACAGTACGGTAACTACAAGAATACTGCCCATTTATGAACAAATCAATTGGTGCTACATGGAAAATGAGTTTGTACAGTGCTCTAACCGGTGGAAGAGTGTTCTACTAATCCAGTCTGAGTTTGAACACACACTTCTCCGACACTCCAGCACTCCTACGACCGGTAAATACCGGTTATTGTACAGTAACTACAAGAATACTGCCCATTTATGATCATGGAAAATAAGTTTCTCTATGTTGGATGTCAAAGTAAGTGACTTCAAAGTCTCTTTTACCTCATGATTGGGGTAAATACGACATGGTCTGGGTGTTTTTGCATCTGAGTACGTTTTCATATAGATTTGCGAATTAAACTCCAATGATGTGTTGGGAATGTATTATGAAATGACGGTGATGTGTTTCGCTCCTATCTTGGTAATAGAGCAACTGATCTTTACAAGAAAATCCTAAGTGCTACCTTATCGCTACCTAGAATAGACATTTTCACATATAGAAGTGGATCTTGGTTTATTTCTGATTGCAGAATTGATGTAGATCATTATTTCGATACACTAGGTGACATGCCACGCTCAATCACGTGTAATTACACATGACCCCAAACATTCGTGGTTATGCGGGATATTGCTGCAATATAAGTTATATAAGTAAGTATAGTTGGCAGTCCTGTTATATAGACTTTGCGTCTCATGTGTCTGCCTGTATCAGAGGCTAAACAATGTGATAGGACCTCAATTTCATGCTCAGGGAAGACAGAACATGCTTAGCGGTTCATCTTAGTGGTTCAAGTGGCAGCGCAGACAACCGTGGACGGCGCGCAAACTATAGACGCTCGCCCGCGCGTATTCTTAAACATCTCCCATATTTTAACAGCATCAGATCAAGTGATTTCTGACTCTTAGTGCAGCGCATATATACGCGGGTAGAAGAATAGAATGTCCTTAACCACGGATGTTTGGGGTGTTCCGTAATTGCGCCTGAATAACGCGTGGCATGTCACTAGTGTAGATTTATGTTTATGTGAGATAAAAATGGGCAGTGTTTATAGCAGGGATATCTAGACTACGGGATGCGAAGGCTCAATACTGAGTGATCTGAAATCTTACGAGGTGCGGCCTGACATGCAATTGACATTTTCTAATGTATTTGATATCTAGCGCCATACACCGAGCGTGCGAATTATGTGCAACGCTGTCAACTGTCACAGATCTGTGATCAGTCTCAATGTTATGCACTCCAAAACTCAATGGGGAAGTTTCTTAAACAATAAATTAGTAAAATGCGTCATCTCTCGAGTTGACTGGAACGCGTTGTCAGCATCACTGTGATTCACCTCGGAAATGCTGTACACTGCACTGTTGTGTAGACTTTTTCCTGCGCAGCTATCGATTACTACACGAGTTTATTATGTTAGACCAAAACAACATCGCCTCAGATTGAACATATGGGTTGGAAATGCTGTGTGCCTCTGTATCGCTCGGGCTATAAGACCAATATACATGTACAAGAAAAGGTTTCTTTCTATGCTTTTCCGACGGATAATGATCAAAAAATTAAGTGGTTACGTTCAATCAAACGTGCTGACCTGGATAAATTTGGCATTAAGCATGATTATGTACCAACGGAATCATCTCGTGTCTGCTCTCGTCACTTCTGTTGGAAGGATTTTATTCGCGAAAGCTGTGATACAAACGTCACAAGGTTATCGAAGCGTCATCGATCTGAATTGAAAATTCTTCAGTTAAAGTCACTCGCAATTCCCTCTATTTTTGAAGACTATCCCACTTCATCACAACCAACGACATCTACAGAAAGTGCACAACAGCATGATCCTCCAACAGCATCTTCACGATTTCAGAGACAAATTAAGCTGACCACTTGAAAGATATCGAAGAATTTTATAATTTGTATGATTTCTTATGTTTTGTACCTCGAGATCATCGAAGACAGGGATATTTTCACAAAATTTCTTTCTTGTGGTGATCAGAAGAATGCGTTGATTCATTCAGTTGCAAACGTCGTGCAACGTCATGACATGTTCAATCATTTGTATGATATTTCATGTCCACGAGGACATAAGATTTTTGATGTGATAAACTGCAAACTGTTCAACTGTTTCATGAAAAACCTAATCAAGAAATTGCATCCTGCAAGAGGTGAACCTGTAGTTAATTCATCTCAAACACGGAAGTTAAAGAAATTATCTTCCAATAAAAAGTAATTATGAATGTCTGAAAGATATTTTTCCTAATTTCAGGGATATCTGCCTCATTTATTGGTAAAAACATTAAAAGAATATCGTAGCCGAGCTCAGGCTGAATATCTTAGGCTGTGTTTTTAAAACTTATTTGATAAAAGCAAAATCCGAAATATTGTAGATAAACGCTTTAAAGCCCGTGTAATGTATAGTACGCTATTTAATGAAATGCAAATTTTTCGGTTACAGAAGTCTACTTATTAAAGTTAGGCCGCAGGATGTAAGTAGTACTCTTAGCCATCATATCCCGTACTTTAGATATCCCTGGTTTATAGTATTAAGCGTATTTTGAAGCTGAATAGGCCTATTTTTAAATAGGATACATGCATGAAATGCTACAACTGATATACGTTCAAAAACAGAATTAGCCTATTTTAGAAATATATGAGCGCATTAGAGAAAAGAATATCAGAATTAGGCCTAAATATCGTAAAGGTTTCTCGTTCTTTCTGGACGTAGATCCTTTCGTTTGATTGACTTGAAATGGCATCTAGCTGTTATTAATCGATCGAAATCCATGAACTCGAAACAAGCTTGGATCTTGAGCATTGCACCCTATTGTCGTTTGAGACATCTATGATTTCAAAATATGTTGGTGACGATTTTATTGACACATGCAGGAGTGTATCAAAAACTCAAGCGACAAAAATCAAAATTTTGCACGTTGTCGCACCTATCTCGATGAGCCTTGTCGCATTTACCCCGGACCTGATTTTCACTACCAAAATCGATCGGGCTACGTAAATAATGAAGAGGTATTCGATCGAATCCGCTATTTCGAGTGGATGAACTTGACATCTTACTGTGATATAAAAGGTCGCCCATATTTAATTCCAGCTTGCTTCTCTTGACAGCAAACAAAATTTGTTGCAGAGTAAAGCAAATAAGGCCCAATTTTCAAAAACTGCCAAATCGTTCACCAAGTGCCAGGGTGGTATGCGATACTTTTGCGAAATAAAATGCCTTAGAGATTGGCTATCTGCCAATCTAAGAGATTGGCTATATGCAGGCACATATGGATGCAAACTGAACGGTTTCTTGGCTATGTCGAGCTATTGGTTTGGGCTACAACCTAATCGCATTTACCTAATGTTGCATTTCCCCAAGCCAGCCTATCGTAATTATAATCCTGCAATATTTTTATACACTGCATGTTCAATATTTTCATCTACAATCAACGATCAAGGTCACTTAACTATCACATGTTGATTTAAAAATTTGGCGGATGACTGAAGGTCGAAATTCCATCTTTTGCAGCGAATTGCGTGTATTTGTATTTCTTAATCTATTCGCGGCTGTTTATGTTTAAATGGCACATAGAATTACAAACTTTCACATAGGAAAATGAAGTAATATGTAAGTTTGCTAGGTTTACGCTCATTTATACAGCATCATTTAATTAGTATTAGCACATGAAAAGATCTAATTGTTCAAATATTTGACGATGAACAAATCAACAAAAATGAGATTATAGCAATGAATATATCCCGTAAGTTTTATATGTCAACATTTTATGGCTACTGAACTCAGAGCCTAACTAGCCTGCCTGACTGTGATACAATTTTTGATACATCCGGTGATTAACATCATCAGTTAAGGTTCAGAAAATCAAGTTCCTATTTCTATCAGTTGGGTTGAACCTACATACAAGGTTTATAACCTACTGCGGTTATTGCAATGTAACGCATATTTCATTTGAAGGAGCTATACTTCGGGTTGTACGACATAACTTGAAAATCAGTAGGTTGCCTTCTACACCGCTCGTTAAGACAACTGGTGATCACATTCTTTCATTTGAAATTATTCAAATTATCAACTTAGTGAGCATGTAGTGTATCTGAACATGCGTGACTGATTACAGAGAGCGTCTGTTCAACAACTACGATTATGACTCCCCTGCTCTCATGTTTGAGCGATAAGTCTTCAACATTTTTTGAGTGTGAACACGAAATTGAAATATTTTGACCACTACTTTATTCCGCTTGTCATGAGCATTCATGAAATTTGTTGTAATTGATCTTATCCCGACCATTTCCTTTTGTATTCTAAAACTTTATCGCTTGGTCACATTTTTGGTCATTTAAGGTTCATCGTATAGGCTATACGCAAGCCTGTACAATTCTTACTTTTATACCTGTGACGTGAGATTTCCATGACACTTGAGATTCACTGTGTTTCAGCTATGCACATGATCGCGGACTGCTGTTCAGATCTTTGTGTGGTGAGTGATGGTCTCGATTTTAACGTAATGCTGTGTTAATGAAATATACGACATTATATCTGCAATCGGTCTTCTTAACAATACCTTTGATTGTTTTCCGGATTTTACTTATACCTAACCGCGGTACCTTAAATTCACATATGCAGACAAACCTTTTCCCTTTGTATTCTGCGGTTTCCATTGTTTCGTCCTATCAGCTAGACTATGGACAAGTATATGCAGTTGTTACATTTATTATACCTTCAATTGTTTTCCAGATATTAGTGATGAATTACAAGCAACACTAATTATCAAGATTGCTGTTTTTTGCGGTGATTTTTAAGTGCATTTGTAATTGTTTTGACTACAATTGGTTGACACAACTTAGTACAGGCATTTTCAGCGATGTTCCTCTTTTCTATACCTTGGAGTTGTTTTTCTATATGCGCTTCGGACTGTTCGATCATTATCGTATCTAAGATATTCGGTCTTCATTGCATAAATGTCGCAAGTCATTTTTATCCTATCTGACCTTTCTATGCTGTGCTTCCTACTGTAATAGAGTATGTAAAAATTGAGAACTCGATATTCATCTGTCGTCCTTCTCCCTTGTCAACATTTGAATTTGGTGCAGCTATTGATTTTTGGAGTACCGCCTACATCAAGCTTTCCACCCGTGACCTTTATGACGTACTCGGGATTTTTCCAGAGTTTTGTGCACCATTCTCAGCAGAGTTCATATTTTGATGGACAATAACATTTCTTGAAACAAAATATTGTTTCAACTCGTTTCACTGGTGGAAGATAGCGATTCAACCGATAATTGAATTTTGAAACAAAACCATCGCATCGATGATGTAGTTACTGTACAATAACCGGTATTTACCGGTCGTAGGAGTGCTGGAGTGTCGGAGAAGTGTGTGTTCAAACTCAGACTGGATTAGTAGAACACTCTTCTACCGGTTAGAGCACTGTACAAACTCATTTTCCATGTAGCACCAATTGATTTGTTCATAAATGGGCAGTATTCTTGTAGTTACTGTACAATAACCGGTATTTACCGGTCGTAGGAGTGCTGGAGTGTCGGAGAAGTGTGTGTTCAAACTCAGACTGGATTAGTAGAACACTCTTCTACCGGTTAGAGCACTGTACAAACTCATTTTCCATGTAGCACCAATTGATTTGTTCATAAATGGGCAGTATTCTTGTAGTTACTGTACAATAACCGGTATTTACCGGTCGTAGGAGTGCTGGAGTGTCGGAGAAGTGTGTGTTCAAACTCAGACTGGATTAGTAGAACACTCTTCCACCGGTTAGAGCACTGTACAAACTCATTTTCCATGTAGCACCAATTGATTTGTTCATAAATGGGCAGTATTCTTGTAGTTACTGTACAATAACCGGTATTTACCGGTCGTAGGAGTGCTGGAGTGTCGGAGAAGTGTGTGTTCAAACTCAGACTGGATTAGTAGAACACTCTTCCACCGGTTAGAGCACTGTACAAACTCATTTTCCATGTAGCACCAATTGATTTGTTCATAAATGGGCAGTATTCTTGTAGTTACTGTACAATAACCGGTATTTACCGGTCGTAGGAGTGTTGGAGTGTCGGAGAAGTGTGTGTTCAAACTCAGACTGGATTAGTAGAACACTCTTCCACCGGTTAGAGCACTGTACAAACTCATTTTCCATGTAGCACCAATTGATTTGTTCATAAATGGGCAGTATTCTTGTAGTTACTGTACAATAACCGGTATTTACCGGTCGTAGGAGTGCTGGAGTGTCGGAGAAGTGTGTGTTCAAACTCAGACTGGATTAGTAGAACACTCTTCCACCGGTTAGAGCACTGTACAAACTCATTTTCCATGTAGCACCAATTGATTTGTTCATAAATGGGCAGTATTCTTGTAGTTACTGTACAATAACCGGTATTTACCGGTCGTAGGAGTGCTGGAGTGTCGGAGAAGTGTGTGTTCAAACTCAGACTCGATTAGTAGAACACTCTTCCACCGGTTAGAGCACTGTACAAACTCATTTTCCATGTAGCACCAATTGATTTGTTCATAAATGGGCAGTATTCTTGTAGTTACTGTACAATTACCGGTATTTACCGGTCGTAGGAGTGCTGGAGTGTCGGAGAAGTGTGTGTTCAAACTCAGACTGGATTAGTAGAACACTCTTCCACCGGTTAGAGCACTGTACAAACTCATTTTCCATGTAGCACCAATTGATTTGTTCATAAATGGGCAGTATTCTTGTAGTTACTGTATAATAACCGGTATTTACCGGTCGTAGGAGTGTTGGAGTGTCGGAGAAGTGTGTGTTCAAACTCAGACTGGATTAGTAGAACACTCTTCCACCGGTTAGAGCACTGTACAAACTCATTTTCCATGTAGCACCAATTGATTTGTTCATAAATGGGCAGTATTCTTGTAGTTACTGTACAATAACCGGTATTTACCGGTCGTAGGAGTGCTGGAGTGTCGGAGAAGTGTGTGTTCAAACTCAGACTGGATTAGTAGAACACTCTTCCACCGGTTAGAGCACTGTACAAACTCATTTTCCATGTAGCACCAATTGATTTGTTCATAAATGGGCAGTATTCTTGTAGTTACTGTACAATAACCGGTATTTACCGGTCGTAGGAGTGCTGGAGTGTCGGAGAAGTGTGTGTTCAAACTCAGACTGGATTAGTAGAACACTCTTCCACCGGTTAGAGCACTGTACAAACTCATTTTCCATGTAGCACCAATTGATTTGTTCATAAATGGGCAGTATTCTTGTAGTTACTGTACAATAACCGGTATTTACCGGTCGTAGGAGTGCTGGAGTGTCGGAGAAGTGTGTGTTCAAACTCAGACTGGATTAGTAGAACACTCTTCCACCGGTTAGAGCACTGTACAAACTCATTTTCCATGTAGCACCAATTGATTTGTTCATAAATGGGCAGTATTCTTGTAGTTACTGTACAATTACCGGTATTTACCGGTCGTAGGAGTGCTGGAGTGTCGGAGAAGTGTGTGTTCAAACTCAGACTGGATTAGTAGAACACTCTTCCACCGGTTAGAGCACTGTACAAACTCATTTTCCATGTAGCACCAATTGATTTGTTCATAAATGGGCAGTATTCTTGTAGTTACTGTATAATAACCGGTATTTACCGGTCGTAGGAGTGTTGGAGTGTCGGAGAAGTGTGTGTTCAAACTCAGACTGGATTAGTAGAACACTCTTCCACCGGTTAGAGCACTGTACAAACTCATTTTCCATGTAGCACCAATTGATTTGTTCATAAATGGGCAGTATTCTTGTAGTTACTGTATAATAACCGGTATTTACCGGTCGTAGGAGTGTTGGAGTGTCGGAGAAGTGTGTGTTCAAACTCAGACTGGATTAGTAGAACACTCTTCCACCGGTTAGAGCACTGTACAAACTCATTTTCCATGTAGCACCAATTGATTTGTTCATAAATGGGCAGTATTCTTGTAGTTACTGTACAATTACCGGTATTTACCGGTCGTAGGAGTGCTGGAGTGTCGGAGAAGTGTGTGTTCAAACTCAGACTGGATTAGTAGAACACTCTTCCACCGGTTAGAGCACTGTACAAACTCATTTTCCATGTAGCACCAACAACTTTTCTGGAAAATCTTATCATTTTTTGAAAAAATCGGTTTTTGGCGGTTTTTTCCGGTTGTTCGTGTAAAGAAAGTGCTGGAAGTTGCTGTACAAACTCAGGTTTTTGCTCTTGTATCTAAGTTTTTCTATCGGAATGCTGTACAAACTCGCTAACCAGGTAGCACCAATACTTGCACCAATTTTTCGAATTTAAATTTGAATTTTGAAGGTGAAGGAGTTCGAATTTTAGAAAACTTTTTGGCTGTACAAACTCTGCGTCATCAGTAGTACCTAAACATGTGGTTTCCTATTCTGTACAAACCCTATTCAAAAAGTTGGTGTTGAAGTTGGTGCTAACTTCAACGACATTGTTCAAACGGAGCATTGATGTGAGACAGAGCGAAAGTTGTGTGCGTTTGAGGCAGTAAGCGCACGCGCCCGTGCCAATATTGGCTTTCCCGATAAACATAATGTTTTGCCCTCTCCTATTTTTGTAATGAAATTCTACTCAATATTCTTGATCGAGGTGCGGCACCTAAATATATTAAGGGAAGTGCAACCCAATTGTTCCTTTCTTCGCTTCTCATCAGAGAGTCCACTTCGTCAACAGTAGCAGATGGCTGACGTTCAAACAAGACTGCGATCAGATGATGAGCGTTCTCCAATGAATGCAGAGTAATGCATCTGACTCGAACACCAGATTTGGTAGAATTCCATAATTTGTTTTTACGTGATTGATGTGACACTATGTTTGGTATTGCAGAGGAGATCATAGCCACGTCTTTCGTCCGAAAGGAATATACTGAAAAGATGACAATCGTCAGGCAAGGTAGGCCAACGCCTGATGTAAAAATTGAAAGTACTCACAGAGAAAGAAATAAGAAATACACAAGACATTTTTTAATGCATCAAAATTTCAAACATGTGAGTGGCTGACCGGCCGTGAGAAACGCAAGAAGCAGTTGGCCTTGCCTCCTCTTTCCTCGAGAAAATGTGTTCTGGACAGAGAGGGGATGCAGTTATCTCAGCTCAATGAGTTAAGGCGGTTAAGCGACTTGAGCAGTCCTTTCTCATGTGCACATTCACTTGGCCTTAAAAATGTTTGGGAAATTGTCATTAAAAATTCAGCTTTTATGAAAATGAATGTTGTAACATGAAAAATGTCTGGTATAGAAATAGTGTTCCAATGCCGAGTGAGGGCTTTTGATGTGGGAGCACGCGACGCCACTGGTCGACACTCTACCTAATATACCTACTCTATGGTTGTAGCCAAAAAATAAGGTATATATAAAGCGTTTTATTTCGAAGTGAATGAAAATCGACAAGTTACAAGTAAAATTGCAAAGACAAATAGTTTGATTACAATTCCAAATTCACAAAATTATTTCCTTTGAAAATGATTGTTGTACATAGAACAGACCTTTAAAATGAAACTATTACTTCTACGGACAGTTCTACGCATAGGCAAGAGAAATCGACCAGAAGTAGACATGTTAGGAAGCAAATGATGCAAAATGTGCGACTGAGTCATAATCTTACTCAAAAATCTTTGACTCAAAAGTATACGACGTTCAGAAAGATCAGGCAAACAATTATTGTCACAACCTTTTCCACATAACAATCTATGAAATCGCCGCTGTAGACGGTCAAGTCTCATGGCATCATGAGCAGACAAAGATAAGAACAGCGGAGCACAGTATTCAATCACTGACCTGATCAAGGAATAATACAAAAGCGTCATTGAGCTATTGTTAAGGGTTCGACGGAGGTCCTCAACGCATAAAAACGCCGTGAAGAAGTTCGAAGCACAGAATCCACATGAGTTGACCACGTTCCTTTGCAGTTGAACCGGACACCGAGAATGGGTAGTTCTTTAACTGTCGACACATTCGGCACCACAAAATCATCAAAAGCAGCGGATTTCTTGATAGTCAGCGCTTTACATTTTGAGCTATTTATCAGTAGGTCATGCTGTTGAGACCAAGACAATACTCGCTCATGCTCTTTTAGGACATGCTTATTATCACAGTTCTTAAATAGAGGAAAGCATAAGTTCATGTCGTCGGCATATTTGATCATATGACAATGTGAGCTATCACTAATTGACAGGGTGGAGGTTGCAACAGAGAAAAGAAACGGACCGAGGATTGAGCCTTGAGGTACGCCTGATGTTATAGATGCAAGACTGCTGCAAGATACACCAACCTTTACGTATTGCGAACGAGAAGATAAATAGTCATAAATCCACTTCACAAAATGTGCCGGCAAATCATAGTCAATCAATCTTTGAACGATTATCTCACTCTTCAAACTGTCAAACGCCTTCGAGTAGTCGTAAGAAATCACACATGCACCATATGTCGCAGGATCATCCAAATATAAAGTCAATCTGTCATGCAGCGATGTAAGAGCACATAGAGTAGAAGAACCAGGTCTAAATCCAAACTGATGATAACCGTAGCAGCTCAACAATTTAGACTTTTGAGGACCCAAAATCAAGCCCTCCAATAGTTTGGCAGGCAACGGCAAGACACTGATCGGGCGGATGTCATTCAGAGACGGGGATGAGCATTTAGGCACTGGAGTTATAGCCGCAGTTTTCCAAAGCTGGGGAACTCTACAGTCCCGCACGGACAGGCGAAATAGTTGACAAAGTGGTTCTGCCAATTATTTTGCGTTAGATCTATAGATTTCGGTTGGGAAATCAGAGGAAGCTTTGCTCTTCTTCACATTCAACAGCAGTTCTTCAACAATTGTAGGAGTCAACATAGGGTCATCATAAACTTGACTGGAATCATGAAGAATGTCGACATTGACCACGTTTAAGTCAGATTTCAAAAAAAGCGATGTTAGATGATCGTTTATGGCTTCAATCCCTTCATCAACACTTGGATACTGTGAAAGCAGAGATGAAATTGGACAGTTGCGCTTGGTGCCAACATGAGAATTCACAGTCTTCCAAACATCAGTGGCAGCCATCTTTTTAATCCAAGCTTCTTTCGATTTCTCGATAACCTCCCTGACTTTTACCTTCAAGCCTTCATACACCAAAAAGTCACGCTTCCTGTATGCTATCCACCGCTTATTTATCAAATCTTTGATAACTGGCGTAATCCAAGGTTTGTCCCTGGAAGAACATCGCACAAAAGTAGTCGGAATACAAAAATTCACAGCGCGACTCAAAACTGTGTGAAAATAATTGCATTTCTGATCCAATGACAAATCATCATCATACAGAATCTGCCAGTCAAGCTTACTGATTTCAGATGATAATCTACGTAGATTAGAATCACGAAGGTCAAAAACCTTTCTGAACACATCATGACAGACGGAATATTTGCAATCAGGAGTAGCCAACAAGGAGGCATGAGGCACAACAGAACGGTCAAAAGGAACTGAGTCGCAAACAGTGTACTCATTGGACAGTTCATCCGACATCAAAACATAATCAAGCTGGGAGTTGCCATACGTTGGTAGATTGTACGAGTACATGTTATTCAAGCTCAGAAACAGGCAAATGTCACCAATATCAAAACGATTAAAATCCCCACAGACAATGATTTCGAAATGTGGAAAGTGAGATAATACATCATCTATACAACATATTATAAAAGTGGTTATTGAATCTTGACATGGTACAGCATAATCTGGGGGAATGTATCCACAAAATAAAATGATGTTGAATGTAAGAAGTGGAATGATCGGACACTCAAGACCGTTCGGACAGTCAGTAATCATCCTACGGGAAAACGTGATTGAATCTCTCAACCAAACTGCCACTCCGCCACCAACTCGATGATGTCGGTCCTGACGAAGACAAACATAACCAGGTATGTATACGACGTGCTCACCATGCTTATTCTCATTAAGCCAAGACTCCGTACAAACAAATACGTCAATGTCCTTCGAAATTAATGTGGCACTAACCTCATCCATTTTCGGAGCAACAGACATAACGTTGGCACACAATAGTAACGGAAGATTGATAGATTTACGATGAGTATAGTTGATGGGTAAAAGCTTTATCGGATATTTTGAATGTTTGACCGAAGTGTGACTTCTCCACGTGAAATCACCACGTCTTATTATCCCGGCGTCTTTTCAATTCTTCCCGTAGTCGCTTGTTGCTGTCACGCTGCACTCGAGTTAGATCCGGATTGATAAATACCTTCTTGTAACCATCAATGTTCTTCAAATTCTTCGCCATTTTCAAGATCGTTAACTTCTGCTCTGCAGTCCTACAGGTAACCAATAACAGTCTTGGTTTGATAGGTTGTATCCTGCCGATGCGTCGAACGGACTGGATTATCTCAGGGCTAAGACCTATTTCAGAGAGTAAGGCAAACATGGACTGAGCTGAGCGCTCTTCAATAGATCCATCACTCTCTGCGATGCCAGTAATAACAAGATTGCTCCGACGAATAGCTCTCTGCTCAGCCTCCATCAGTAGACTTTCTTGAGACATGGAGACATTTTGCTCATGATTAGACAGCCTCTCCTCAATGGAGTCAATTTTAATACGGAGTTTGAGTTGTTCAGAGCACAGAGAAGTAGTCTTGGCCATCAAAAGGTTAAACTTCTTTTCAAACAACTCTAATAGATTGGCTGACTGATCAGGTAGATTTGTCGGAGACACACTTTGCTTACGCAGAAGAATGAAAGCTTTAAACAGTTCTTCCTTCTTTATGCTTCCCTTCCGAGAGTTAAGATCCTCTTCGGTCATGGATATCAATGTGTCACATGAGTAAGCCATATTTGAGAAGACCAGGATTTGAAAATGACAAAAATTAATGACAGGAGTCGAACCAGTAACCTTCAACTCGAAAGTCCTATCCGTAAGACAGTACACCACTATGACATTGATCAATCGAACTTGAAACAATAAGATAATCCGGGAATTCCGATTTCTAGTCCACCCCTGGCACGATTTGTGACGTCACAGCCTAGAAAGCAATCAATGTCTTGCAACACCTACCGGTCACGAATATGTCAGCGGCGAATGAAAGTGAATGAAAATCACCAGCCAAAACCAATAATTCCCAATTCTGGACAAAGGATGCAAAGACCCGAAAAACCACTGGCAGCTTCACCTCAACGGAATCTTGCAGATGGATATAGTACCAAAAATCTCGAGAAACCTCGTCGAATAACCAGAAATAACGCACAAAAACACCAACACAGATGAGAGCGATCACAGTAAGATGTCAAGTTCATCCACACGAAATAGCGGATTCGATCGAATACCTCTTCATTATTTACGTAGCCCGATCGATTTTGGTAGTGAAAACCAGGTCCGGGATAAATGCGACATGGCCCATCGGGGTAGGTGCGACAACGTGCAAAAGTTTGATTTTTGTCGCTTAAGTTTTTGATACACTCCTGTGTCAATAAAATCGTCACCAACATATTTTGAAATCATAGATGTCTCAAACGACAATACGGTGCAATGCTCAAGATCTAAGCTTCATGGATTTCGATCGATTAACAACAGCTAGATGCAAAAGTCAAGTCAATCAAACGAAAGGATCTACGTCCAGAAAGAACGAGAAACCTTTACGATATTTAGGGACTAATTCTGATATTCTTTTCTCTAATACGCTCGTATATTTCTAAAATAGGCTAATTCTGCTTTGAACGTAGATCAGTTGTAGCACTTCATGCATGTATCCTATTAGGCCTATTCAGCTTCAAAATACGCTTATATTATACTTCCTATAAACACTTCCCATTTTTATCTCACATAAACATAAATCTATCGAAATAATGAACTACATCAATTCTGCAATCACAAATAGACCAAGATCCACTTCTATATGTGAAAATGTCTATTCTACGTAGCGATTGGGCACTTAGGATCTTCTTGTAACGATAAATTGCTCCATTACTAGGATAGGAGCGAAATACATCACCGTCATTTCAAATTACATTCCCAACCTATCATCGGAATTTAATTCGCAACACTATATGAAAACGCACTTACTCGAAATAACCCCAAGACCATGTCGCAACTACCCCAATCACGAGGCAAAAGAGACTTTGAAGTCGCTTACTTTGACGGCCAACTCATATAAACTTATCATTCTATGTTCATAAATGTATTGTTGTAGTTACTGTATAATAACCGGTATTTACCGGTCGTAGGAGTGTTGGAGTGTCGGAGAAGTGTGTGTTCAAACTCAGACTCGATTAGTAGAACACTCTTCCACCGGTTAGAGCACTGTACAAACTCATTTTCCATGTAGCACCAATTGATTTGTTCATAAATGGGCAGTATTGTTGTAGTTACTGTATAATAACCGGTATTTACCGGTCGTAGGAGTGTTGGAGTGTCGGAGAAGTGTGTGTTCAAACTCAGACTCGATTAGTAGAACACTCTTCCACCGGTTAGAGCACTGTACAAACTCATTTTCCATGTAGCACCAATTGATTTGTTCATAAATGGGCAGTATTGTTGTAGTTACTGTATAATAACCGGTATTTACCGGTCGTAGGAGTGTTGGAGTGTCGGAGAAGTGTGTGTTCAAACTCAGACTGGATTAGCAGAACACTCTTCCACCGGTTAGAGCACTGTACAAACTCATTTTCCATGTAGCACCAAGTACTTTTCTGGAAAATCTTATCATTTTTTGAAAAAGTCGGTTTTTGGCGGTTTTTACCGGTTGTTCGTGTAGGGAAGATGCTGGAAGTTGCTGTACAAACTCAGTTTTTTGTGCTTGTATCCAAATTTTTCCATCGGAATTATGTACAAACTCGCTAACTAGGTAGCACCAACACTTGCACCAATTTTTCGAATTTAAATTTGAATTTTGAAGATGAAGGAGCTCGAATTTTTGAAAAATTTTTGTCTGTACAAACTCTGCGTCATTAATAGTACCTGTACATGTGGTTTTCTATTCTGTACAAACTCTATTCAAAAAGTTGGTGTTGAAGTTGGTGCTAACTTCAACGACATCGAAATCACACATATCCTGAAATAAGAAGAAATAATTGTTTACTATCTAGATGTCCTTATAATGAGGATAGAGCACTACAGTTCTAACAAAATTGTGAAAATCGTACCTCAGGAGTCAACGGTGAAAAATTGTCCTGAATCGAATTATTTTGAAAATAGATATCACTGTTATAATTTTAGAACAGCATTTATCAAGAGAAATCATGAGATTTAGTTATTAATTATTAAATTCGGTACTTACAAGGGAATGTCTTGCTTCATCCTCATCAGAAGATGTGGGCGACGTGGTGGTTGATGTTGAAGAGGACGAGGTGGTCGATGTTGAAGATTCGCTACTCTCGTCTGAATCCTCCCTCTCATCGGATGAGGACTCCCGTATTGTATAGGGACGCTCCTCATTATCCTCAACGGAAGTTGTAGTCGCAGGTGTTGAGGCGACGCTATTAACCCTGGTCTTTTTCAGGGATAAGGATCTCATTACCTGAAACGGTAGAAAAAGATAGAAGAATAATTGAGTAAATGCATTATGTATGATACATTAAGTGGTGAGAGGAACTTATAATAACGACTATAACAGCTGTACTTACGGGACGTGGGCTACTTGTTTCTTCTACCACACGCATCTTCGGTACCGGTGGCAGAATTTTAAACAGCTGTAAAGAGAAATAACATATTATTTTACATCAAAGGTGATTAATTTTTATCAACATGACTTACATTTCTCACTTGAGGTAACTTTTTGTCAGTCTTTTTCTTCGCTTGAGACCTCGGACACTGAAATGTTTTAAAAATTGAATTTACTTCATACATAGCGAAACAAATGTTCTTAACATTATTCATTTTTTTATTTTAAATTTAGCATGTGCAGTTATCAGTACTCACCTCTAAATCACTGGATGACGAGTCACTGTCCAGGAATTCTCTTGACTTGAATTTTCTTTTTGTGGGGGGTTTTGTTGGGGGTTTTGAGGGTTCTGCGCATTGACTTAAAACTCCTTCTGCAGCCCTATCCTCCTTCGCGAACAGTCTAGCCAATTTATTTCTTTCGGCTTTCGAGGTCAGGTTAACTCCACCCCTGACATTCTCCTGCGCACAGGTAGCATGCCGGATGATGAAGGCTTTGGACTTTTCGTCGTTGGCCATTTTTGTGCTTCGCACGTAGGCTCTGCAGGTGAGGCAGTAGACATAAGTGCAGCCCTCCTTGAAATTACAATCTTTATGCCCACTCTTGTTGGCATGACGCACCGGTTGTTTACAAGTTTCACAGTAGTGGAAAATTAATCTTTGACGTGCAATGCTTGCTTGACGAACCATTTCTGTAAGTCATGGAAAACGTTTGTCATTACATTGTCTGTTAGCAAATATGAACTCATTTAAGTAACTATTGTATAAATATTGGAAAGTAATTCCACAGTCATTAATTTTCTGACAGAGATATATATTTTTCGAGATAGAAACCGAAAGTCGAAATGTTGAATTTATCTTGAAAAGGGTTGTTTACATATTAACATGAAATTGAAATCAGCTGATGTATTATTATTTTATTTCGAAATGAAATCATAGAAACGAAACTGTTGTTTTGAAAAGATAAACATTTCTGACTTTGGTTAAACAACTTTTAATTTGTAAATGGTCCACAGACTATCACTTTGAAAACAAAATTAGCATTTGAATTATTTACAAATTTGAAGCACACTTTGGAAATGTTTATCTTTATTTAAACATTTCATCATATAAGCTTGTGTGCTTTATAGGTTTTGAAAATGTTATAATTAATTATGAAAATTAATAATTCTGTTTAATAATATAACATATAGTGTTCCTAAGTTAAGATCCAGCCACATGTTTTAAACTATCTGGTTATAAGAACTTAGTAATGTTCCTACTCCCAAACTATAGAAAGTAGTGAATAGAAGAATGTAGAACTCACTTCAGAATTGCAGTTATAAATAGATAAAACGGAGAGACGGAGAACGAGGTCTGCTATGCACCAAGAATAATTCAAAAATGAGTGAAGAACGGAGCTCTACAACTTCTTTATATATGATTCTAACAAAGGAACCATGAACAAAGACCGGATGTCATCATAACATCACATTGGTATAGAAAAACAAACTGTTGAATTCAAACAAATCTAAACAGCTGATATATTTTAATGATGAAATAGAAAAGTGCCATCAAAGTCTTTGATGCCAGAGTGGTACATGTAACCGCGAAGTTAAGCCAATTAACATGTGATGAAGATGGATTCCCTGCAGTTCTAAACATTTAAAATTCTACTTAAGTTAAGGATTTCATCTAAATTCAAATAATAAAGAAAAAGTCATTAAGTTTTAAGAAGTTAAATCCAGACTGCATCATGAAACGCGCAAAAATCGAAATTTGAATTTCGCGCCAAATTTCGCAAAATCAAATTTCGCGCCAAATTTCGAAAAATCAAATTTTGCGCCAAATTTAAATTTAATGGCATCTAGGGTTAGGGTTAGGGTTAAGGTTAGGGTTAGGGTTAAGGTTAGGGTTAGGGTTAGGGTTAGGGTTAGGGTTAAGGTTAGGGTTAGGGTTAGGGTTAGGGTTAAGGTTAGGGTTAGGTTTAGGGTTAGGGTTAGGGTTAGGTTTAGGGTTAGGTTTAGGGTTAGGTTTAGGGTTAGGGAAGCAAGAAGAGTATCTATGGCACCCGGAACCCATGGGTAAATAAATTTTCGAGTGCGCGAAGCGCACGAGAAAATTTATTTACCCTATAATCCGAAAAATTTCGAGGGCGCGAAGCGCCCGAGAAATTTTGAGGCCCCCCCCCCGCCGTGTATGAAGTGTATGAAGTGTATGAAGGTCAAAGGTCAAGGTCAAGTCAAAGGTCAAGGTCAAGTTCATGTGGAAGTTTATGCATTATGGTCATTTCGAGTGATCAAACTTTAACTTTGAAAATTTTCAAAAACTTGAAAACTTAGTTATTTTTGAGAAAAAACTTAGAATTTTTCCAGTTGCATACACTTGCATACACTTGCATACAACAAGGATTTTTTCATTGAATAGGTACATATGCTATATCATTCGAATGCTCTTTTCATGCTGATTCTAATGGTGTATTGTATGACACATGTATGACACCATCCGAAGCAGCTATAGCCCTTTGAAAGATAGATAGAATTTAGTTGAGAAACTTAGAAATTGAAATCATAAATTTTTCTTCCTGCATACACTTGCATACAACAGGGATTTCTTCATCGAATGGGTACATACCTTATATCATTAGAAAGGTCTTTTCATTCTCTAGCTGATGATGTATTGTATGCAATATGTATGATATCATCCTAAGGTGAAAAAAGCATTCAAAAAACACTGTAAATCTATTCAAACTTTCATCCAATTTGACTATCATTTGAATTACACATTAATATTCATTTCAAATTTGTTCTAGTACGTTCGGTGCTGTTTCAAAGTCTCAAACAAGTGATTTGAAATATATATCTTCCAAATATTAAACTTAGAAATACTTATAGGTAGCTATTTCAGAGATGAATATATCTATCCCCAGTTCCCATTCAAATCCTATTAGAAATTCGATTTGTGAAATTATAAAAACAAGATTGTTTATTTATGTAAGTGTTATTAAAGATACAAATTACATATTGTCAATATTGGGGAAAGGAATCAGTCTCTTCAGGTCAACTCGAACACATACTCTTGTCTTTTTGGGGGCACCAGAGCAGCGGCGAGGCGTGGCAGGATCCATTATGCTGAACTCCAGCGCAGTTGTTAAATTCCGTTCTTCAGGCTCTAATCGCAGACATATCCGCTTCATGTTTGTTTTTCGTGGAGCATTTCGAACCTGACTTCCACTACGTGTCTTGACTGTTATAACAGCTTCCACCGGTGTTTCGATGATACTCCTCTGTAGTACCAAACTTTCATCTTCTGATGATATTGGATCAGGAGTTACAGGTCCTCTTACGAACACTCTGGGTTCGCATGGCGATTCCGTCCTTTCAACAGGAGAAGCGGGAGGTGCTGTGACACGTTCCATTTTAAATGTGATTAGAATAATATAGATAAAATAGCTATGGTACTTGAGGATTAGAACCTTTGATAAGAATTGGTACACAACTAGGACTTATATACTTTTCAAACAAAGGAATTCCCAACAGCCAATCAGAGAGGTTCCGATTTTCCCTAAAGGGATATATAAGGATGTAATTGTTCCAATTAAGCAAGTTCTAATCCTCGTGACTTGAGTAGACATTAAGAATCTATTACGAATCTATTTCATGATGAGTACCCAGAAACAACTGTTCTGTTACCAAAATGAAAGCCAAGTAATTATGGGTGGATCGTTGGATGCGAAGGTTAATTTGTGTTGCGGATGCAAAGTGGAACTCTGGAAGACTTTAACAGTGACAGCACTCCAAAGGAGAAAAGGACTGTCGGCGAAGTGCCCTATACACGAGTGTGATCACGACTTCACAAACAATGCAACATTCCTCGAATGGGCTGAGGACTTCTTGAAGTTAACGGAGTCCCCCGAGGGACGTGACTTACCTTCTTTCATTTTTTATGGTTAATTACACTTACATTGTAAACCTCTTGTTTTCATTTCGCAAATTCTGTAAATGGGATTCTGATTAGTAAATAATAGAACATTCATAACATAATTTCTGATCTGTAAACGCATTATGAAAATAAATAAAATTGTCATCATAGTCACAATGGCCACAATTGTCGCATTCGAGAAAGCAGTCTCAAAACAAACACCTGTTTAAGTACCGAAATAGATGTTCGCATCCCTATTCTAATTCACATACTCTAATTCAATTTCGGAACAAGCCGTTCCGAATCATTGAGTATGATCTCAATTCGCCTATCAATCGGAACGCGGTTCCTATTTACATGTTCCTATCCATGTTCGCATCCATTCGCAATTCGGAACATGTTCATATCCATGTTCGCATTCGCAATTCGGAACATGTTCGCATTGACAATTCGGAACACATGTTCCTATCCATGTTCGCATCCACTATCAGTGCGTCCGCAATTCTAACTACTCATGACCCGCACATCTCTTTCGAGTACTTGAAAGCGGAAACGGTTGAAAAAGATTTCTGTGGGTGATATTAATTTTCGCGCGACATGTCAACTAGTGTATCACTAGTACGAGTAGCATGTACGTAGTATACTATATATACAGTCAAACTAATAAACATACATGCAGTCAAACAATATAGTCATCAAATGCTGCCGATTTCAATCCACATCAATTATCGATTGAGATAATTACAAGCTATCATCAACCGCAAATGCCGACTAAGACGCTGGCTTTCATTCAAAACATAGATCAGCAAGGATAAATCACACACAACCATTCACCATGTACATGTAGTATAGACATAGGTTAATCACAGAGCTATTCAAGATACCAGGCATTGATAGCCATATATAAAGAACATACGTTGTGATATTCTGATATATACAAGTGTCAATCAAATAATAGACCACCAAACGTACGGCAGTATCGCGTCGCGTCCTTATCCCATAGATCTATAGTCCGGCAGCCAGAATGATTTTCGTGGTCGAAAATGAGACTTCAACAAAATGAAGTACACCCTATGCCTTCTGCTAATTCGCGCGTCTGCCGAGTTCTTCAAGTGGTTAGCTCTTCTTCTTAACTGACAGGTTTAAAGAAAAATACATGTTAATCCACTGGGACGCAGATTGCAATTTAGCTTTTGGCTAAAATGAAACTTTGTGTTTTCTCTTATCAACTGAAAAGTACTTAGAACAATAATGTTTGACATGGAGTGTCTTCACGTCATTTCTTATCATATGCATAAATATTTATAAATGAAGTTGCACACATTCAGATTTGGCAAGCCTCCTAATGTTGGAAAGCACCAACTTGTTGCCCCACCTCACCCACATTGGACCACATTCTCTCATGCATCGCCGATTAGAAACATGAAAGTATCACATACACATGATAGGAAATTACATAAGAAAACATAAATCATTTTTGTCAAAACTTGCAATCTGCGTCCCATTGGATTAGCATGTGTTTTTCTTTTATCCTGTCTGACAAGAAGTGGAACTAACTAGAACTCGGCAGATGCGCAGATTCGTAGTGGGAATAGGGTGTGCATCACTGTGAACATATAATTTTCGGCCACGTTACCGGCAGAAACTCATTCTGGCTGCCGGACTAATATCGAGAAGTCGATGTATGAAGCAGTGTCATCAGATTTTTTGACACAACGTTCATCTGTAGCGCTTTAAGGTTTCTGACTCTATAGACCCTCCAAGCAAGTGTGGATACAGAACCTGCTTCCAAAGATACGAATCATTAGTTGATTTAAAACAAAGCATTTAACATGGAAATCTACCGTTGACGTCGTTAAATACAAATGATGCGTCGAAGGAGTGGGGAGGCACCATCTTCTACAGCAGGTGTCCAATAATTTCAAATACAGGGCTGTATTTTACAGTTGACCAGGGGTGTGATAAGGAATTGCTACGAAATATTAATGCTATTCAGCATTTCGTGGCTTACATATTTTCATTTAATTAATAATTCAGCGGCCGACTGACCGAACTGTTACATGCAATTGAATGAAAAGCTCTGACTCTTGCCAGAAACAAACTGTATTTGACCTCATCAATCTGAAAAAGTATAATTACATTTGTTACATTTCAAAAACAAACATTTATGAATCTTCCATTACTTCTTTTTTATGACACATATACCAATACAGGCCAACTTTTGAGTTTGTTATCAGACTGAAAGGAAATATGTGAGAATGTGTGAAAATCTGCTAGCATAGTGAAAAGCATGAATAAATAGAAAAGTAGATGAATTCAAAGATGCTTTCAAGAAGTCTGGTGAGTCTGCTTGTAATGTTGACGAATCTTCCTCATATCCACCGACAAAAGCACGAGAGATTTGTGATGTACCATCCGTTTCATTTTTATCACCCATCGACAGCTAATACAATTCTGTCCGTTATCGGGTGCGGTTGAAAAGACATGGTTCTCCTTCCAGCTTGTCAATTCTCAATTTTTTGCCAATGCGATATTATCACTCGCACATATCAATGCCTCCACATGTAGGCTCTTCCCATCATCAACTTTGCGCCAATTAATACATTTTCCACCTGATTCATCGTCATTTAGAATGCTGATGAGAAATTTGTTTCGACCTATCGCCTTTCGTGCACGGCTTAGTACGGCAACTTTATTCCAATCTTCGAATTCACGATACACGTAGTGACTTTAGTTATGATAGCACGACTACATGCGCGTATTTTCTTACATTATCTTCGGCAGTTGCTTCCGTAATTTGTCCATGAACATCGGAAAAGTTAGCACTTCGAAGGAATCTGCATGTCAAAACTCCGTCGGGCAAGTCAAGAGAAAAATCTTAAATTTTCTGATGCAATCATTCAAAATAATTAATGTAATCTGTTATATTCATACCGTGTATAGCGCTGAAATGTGTCATGGGTTGCTATGCGGCATTATCCGCGTCTTTCATAATAGACATTCCGATTCATTCAAGAGAACATCAAGACCTCGTTCTTTGTTCTGTTCAAACAGAGGAATTTCACGAGCTGCATCTCGAGCAGTCACAGCTAATGATGGGAACAGTGCCAGTCCTTGCTCCTCCTCTTCTACAGAGGTAAAGAGTCGCAACACTCATGCTTTCTATCGGAATAGGAAAGATCACTTCGCACCGGTGGTGGAGCGAAGTATTAGTATTTCATTGTGTAGCCATGGTTAATTGTCACGCTAGGATACCAAAAATTACATTTAATGTTTTGACAGTTACCAGATGGTTGATGTATTTGACCTCACCACAACCGGTAATGGGATGAATACATTTGCTCCATACAAATCTCCATTTGCTCCAATACAAAATCTGACTTAAATCAATAAATATATATATATATATATAAATAAGAAATAACTCAGGAAAAACTAAGATCTGGCTTCCCGACCGGTTTCACCTCATTTCTTGAGGCTAATCATGGGAATGAAAACTTTATTTCTGAAATAAAGTTTTCATTCCCATGATTAGCCTCAAGAAATGAGGTGAAACCGGTCGGGAAGCCAGATCTCAGTTTTTCCTGAGTTATTTCTTATTTATTGTTTTGGCCATTTTATTTTCAATATATATATATATATATATATATATATATATATATATAGTAGCAATGCGTACACACAAAATACAGACATGTGTGGTATAAAAGACAACAGCGCACAACAAGCGCAAAATTGAAATGCGGTTAACATCTCTCAAAACTGGAACAAAAAAGCATTAGTCCAAGAATTAAAACGATGACAAATGTCAGCGGAAATTTACATTTTGATAAAGATAAGTGCACATAACACAATTTACTCAGATTCATGTACTCACCCATTTCCAAATCATAGTAGATTTTGCCCTTAACACTGGAGAACTCCCAGATTTGATGCAAAATAGAGTAGCATCAAAAACACAGGAGAACACCCATACCGAAGGCAAATCCTTCCATCTCTTCCATTCACTGAAATAAAAATAAGATCATGACAGCCCTGTACTGGGTGTCGAAAGATTGACGAATACATTTACGCATAATTTGTGCTGTTTTACACACACTGACTGCATCTAAAGGCATGCTGCCATCCAAGTTCACGATTCAGCAAAATACTGCTAATCGCCTCCACAGACGGTTTTCTCTGCTGGCACTACATTCCTATCCACTACCTGGAAGATGCTTATACTGTCTGCCAGATTTCTCAAGGTACATAACACAAATTACTCGGATTCATGTACTCACCCATTTCCAAATCATAGTAGATTTTGCCCTTAACACTGGAGAACTCCCAGATTTGATGCAAAATAGAGTAGCATCAAAAACACAGGAGAACACCCATGCCGAAGGCAAATCCTTCCATCTCTTCCATTCACTGGCTCGAAGGAATTTGAAGACGTACTTCTTCAGTTGAGGAGAAAATGGAGCGAGTTTGAAGAAAATGCCCGAAACTTCGCTAAATGGCTAATTAGTCCGGCAGCCAGAACGAGTTTCTGCAGGGAACGAGGCCGAAAGTGAGAATTTCACAGAATGATGTACATCCTATGCTTACTACGAATCGGCACGTCTGCCGAGTTCTAGTCAGTTCCTCTTCTTGTCAGACAAAATAAAAAAAAACACGTAAATCCAATGGGACGCAGATCGCAGTTTTGGCTAAAATGAAATGTTTCATGTTTTCTCTGATTAAACGAAATGTACTAAGCCCAGAGTCATAATTTTTGGCATGGAATGTCTTCAGGTCATTTCCTTTCATTTTCATGCACCCCTGTCTATATAGCTAAACACATTTAGATTTGGCAAGCCTCTTAATGTCGGCAAACACAAACATTTTGAGCAACTTTATCCACATTCAACCACATTCTCACATACATTGCCGATTAGATGCATGATAAAAACACATGTACATCATAGGAAATGACCTGAAGACATTCCATGCCAAAAATTATTACTCTGGGCTTAGTACTTTTCCTTTAATCAGAGAAAACATAGAAAATTTCATTTTAACAATGGGGTGTACATCATTCTGTGAAAGTCTCACTTTCGGCCTCGTACCCTGCAGAAACTCGTTCTGGCTGCCGGACTAAATGGTGAGTTATGCGATAGACTAGTACATGAAGTTAATTTTAGAAACTATCTAGGTAAATCTCCGTATTTCGAGCTACATCTACCGCATTAAGATAGGCGTTGTCCTCATATCATAGAGATAATTCAGTTGCCGAGTTCAACGAGACAAGCTTCTGATTGAGCTTAAACGAAACCTTAAGTCGATATGCAATTGCACATGAAGTATGTAAGTAAGAAGCTTGCAGGATTGAATTAATTTATACTTATCAGAAATTCCGCTACTTCATGCTATGCAGTACATTTTACTGCTTTCCAGGAAAAGCACGATGTAAATGGTATAAATGAATGTGTACACTACAGGAGTATACAGGTTAAGTACAGGCTGGGCTTATTACATAAAGCTTACTCATCATGATCGTCACTAAAAAAATAACTATAGAGAAATAATTCGTTATCAGTGAGGTTTCATCAGCAGTCTGCTTATTCCAATAGTATTAGGTGTTAGGATAGCCCAGTTAACCAATCTAACAATTAAGCTCTCAAAATGATGACGTTGCTTGCAGTGCGTAAATACGACTAGATACATGTAGTTCGACCAATGCCATATTCTGAAGCGAGTTATAGGACCTTCTTCACGTAATTAGCTAAGAAAATCAAGAAGATTCATTCAAAGATGTAAAGCGGGTGTAGCGGTTATAGTATAGATAGATTACGAAAATACCGAGATACAGATATTCCTGGATCGATCATTTCTATTAAGGTCTAGATTCGCATTCTTAGCAACCGACATACACTTTCCCAGCAGTGAATAGTCACTAAAACAAATTGAAAGAAAATATTCGATGAATTTTGTGACTGTACTGGATCCCTTATACTTGCACCCGTATCCGCCACATGCGGGTCTTGACCCGCGGCCATCCCTGGCTTTTACCAATTTTGTGAAAGCAATAGGTTTTCATTTGACGTTCTGCAAAGTGTAGATAAACATACATGATCTCTCCTATCATTTCTAAGCAATTTCTAGGGCACTACATGTTGTACACATTTGCATGAATTAGTTGATTCACGAATGCATCAATTCATTTCAGGATAATAAGATAAATGTGTATCGTCGTGAGACAACGGGGGAAACTGCGAGCAAACTTGGAATACCTTAAGCTTGGCAACAAAGCCAGGAAAGAATGAATGCAGAGTTGAAGGCCGAGCGCAGCACACTTGGTGTCCGTAACTTGACCAACGTCTTGGCCGAAATACGACAAATTATCAGCAATCAACGCTCAGATGAAATGCTAGCACTCCGGAATTTGGGAGAGTACGAAGTAATACCTCACCTACAAGGATATTGCGTAGATGGGGCGACGTGGCAGATGACACCAGATGAAAGAGAAGGCCTTTTCCGGGAATATACAAGTGCTCTAATTAGTAAGTTGCATTAATCACTAAGCAACCTTCTTATGGAAATACATGTATTATGTGTTTCATATTCCGCATAAGGGAGCTACTCTTAGGTGCATTCACTCATGACTTGTAGACATTCGATTCCCCTTATATGAACAGTATTAAATCCAGTGGACTACTTTGGACCGTGGACTATTCATACCCAACATTCTCTTTCGCTCTTAATGGACTGGACGTCCTAAAAGCTTTAAGTAGGCTGATGGTTATGACTGTGCAGGCATGTTGATATTCTAGGGTGTCTGACATGAAGTCATACAAAGGAAGACAGTTTGTAGTTAACATTATTATTATTCATTTCAGGAGAATGAAATCTACGTCTAGGCCTCTTTGCATAATATCAATAAATTGGATGAATATCTCTATATTGGATGAGCCTCAATATATTCATCCAATTGAACTTAAGTTTTCATGTCTTTTTGCTGAAGTGCACTGTCTACCACAATATTAAGAGATATTTCGAGTAAAAAAATATCTGTATATCTCAGCAAAATTTGATTGATTTTTAAGATGCATGAGATTAGCCATGTGGTCGAAGTGGTCAAACTTACGGCTGGACTGAAGAAACCATAAACCCTGTAATCAAAAACCTGCTCATAATTATTTCCCGACACACTTATCTTGGTAAAGCCATTTTCAATCATACCTCATTGCAGTACTTTATGACTACGTTATGGGAACGAGAAGTGCGGGTGATGTCGGACAACTTGCAACATAGGCCCATCACTTTTTGGCGACATTATAAATGCTATTTGCAAAATCTTATAAAATATGAGTTGAAACGTTCCGTTCGGGCACTTGGTGGCCGAAAAGGGAAGAATTCCTTGTTGTGGGTAGACATGGAAGAAATAGTTCACTTGCGCGGATACTCATATGAAGTCAACATCTGGCGCATGATCTTTGAACACATCTTATCAACCGAGAAGGAATAGGTTCACCTACGATACGAGCTGGTCAGCGCGCTACACGCATGATTTGGGATTGCGAATATGCTCGCAAATTGAATTACACTGGATAGCCATACAGTAGGATAGACTGCAGCACCGATCTATAGACCGTCATAATTAAATCTCCGCGAAATCCACAGTGCTTTCAGTTACGCAACATGTAGATGCACTTTGAAGCTTTACAAACCATCCTCCTGATGTGGGTAGTCCAATGCATATCATCCGAGAGGACAATTCCCAAAATTTTCAAGTTTGAGAGACATTTCAAGCCGGGTAGACATATCATGTGAAGGTTCTACTTCGATCCAATCTGTGATGATGTATTGCCTTTATGAATGTGGTAGTTTAGGGAAGACCCTGGGAAAATCCTCACACAACACGCGAACATCTCTAGAAGTAGAAGTATTTGATGATACGATGATATAATAGTGTTACCACCCTTGTAGCACCTTAAGTGCGTTGTAGTATATTAAGTACGTGTCATCGATTTAAGCATTGTCCAAAACACAAAGTTACAAATTGGAAATCGGGTTATCACTTTCTTCAGCAAATTGTCATCCTGATGGTAGAACCACGTGATTCCTTTCATTGCATTTCTTATTGCTACTACCATTGTTAGCACCGGTGCTACATTTCACCGATATTATACATACATATGTTGGTATTCGGATTCAAAAATGTAAATTAAAAAACAAATCCGTGTTATTGCACATAAAATATCGTGCATCGTAGGCCCTAAATACCGGTGCTGTGCAAATATTTCGCAATATACCATATAGTTTGTGACGAAAAAATCTCCTTGATCGAATCTCATCACGATGGAGCCTCCTTGACAGGTAGTCACTATCAGAAACAAGTCAAGTGTCTTCAAAAGTACATCGTATTTCGGTATCTAAAATAGGCCAATGCAAATCAAAATTTAACCAGTGGACCCCTATTACCTTTTTTAGTTTTGACTGTGGGGTTATCCAATTGAATCTAAGCTGCATCAGCCATTTAATCCTATTATAACAGTATAATTACACTAGCCTATTGAGGCCCCGGTGCACGGCATGCGGGCACTTGCGTAGGTGTTCGAGTAGCAGCTGACAACACTGCCCCAACTACCCATCACCGCTTTATCATGCTATCATTGTTCACTCAGCATCAGGGGAGTTGCAGTTATGAGCGAAGGACGTGCTTGGTAGTTAAAGCAATGTAGCAGATTTGGCTTTGAGGCTCAGTAGGGTAAAAACAAATAATGGCGACTAACTTTGAGTCAGAAATCATCCGAATTAGTGCTGTTATCTTCGGACGCATACGATCTAGAATAAAATATCTGCCGTTTGAAAGTATTCAAACTGTCCTGTATCAAAAGTGACATTGAAACCCAATTTACTTTCATGTAAAAAATGAAAGCAGTCGGATTGATTGCCAGGAGGACAGACCTCGAAGTGTTTCAGCTGTGTCCGAAATCACCTGCAACTACCATAGACCTCTTTTTCACCTGTTAATAGTCCTAAATTCAAGAAAGACTATTAGTGCAGATTGTTTATCTCATTCTTTCAGACACAAGGAGGAGCCTGGTGAACATCAGCACATCTATAGAAGATAAGGGCAAAGGCAAGAAAGCAGGACAAAAAATCTTGGGGAGACCTGCTCCCACAGCACCCGTTCCATCAACACCCACAACATTACCTAATCCAATAACAAATGATACAGTTCGGGAAAATGACGAAGAATTCCACCTCGACGTGAATGACAGGAAGCGAAAATGTGCCCATTGTCACAATGATATACTGTCAAAAACAACATTAATGAAAGACAAGCTTATGATATGGCACAGTGAAAGATACCTGTATCCCCTTACAAAAAAAGCCGATGGCAGAACATGGGATAAGACGGCTCTTTCCAGGCATGACACACGTCCGCATTATTACCACGCGAGTGCCCTATGCATTTATGGGAGATTCCGAAGAACGTACTTCGATAACATGAGACTTAACATCCA